>CAEFZP010001840.1:0-100000 GCA_903064625.1 Mallotus villosus
ACAGAATTAGCACCTGCAAGGTGGCGCTGATAACTCCGATCACTGAAATATTCAAACAGGTTTCACTCCCGTTCATGTTCGAATTCATCGAACGGAATGTGTTCACCAACCTGCCATCCTGGTGAAATGTTAACATTTATGTATGAGCGATATGAGAGATGTTATTTCTACTGTTAACAAGCCAGATAGAGGAGAGTGGTGGTGTATTAAATGATATATAGATATATATAGATAAATAATTGGGGCATTTGTAGAAAGATATGTACCGTTCAAGTAACACTAGAACTAAATAAGCAGTGCATATTTCTGAAGCGTGTGGATGTTTTTATATAGTCGAGTGTAATGTCTTCATGAAATCACTGTCCAGGAGAGATGGCACTTCAATGAGCTCTGCATTTTCCACTCAGCTCTCTATTCCACCTCTTATTAAAGCACAGAGAACAGTGGGCAGGGCCTTGGAAAGACACATGTTGTGAGGACATGAGGAGGACCTGTGAGGACATGTGGGGACATGTGGGGACATGTGAGGACATGTGAGGACATGATGTTCTGAGGACATGTGGGGACATGTGGGGACATGTGAGGACATGTGAGGACATGATGTTCTTGAGGACATGTGGGGACATGTGGGACATGTGAGGACATGTGAGGACATGATGTCTGAGGACATGTGAGGACATGTGGGGACATGTGAGGACATGATGTTCTTGAGGACATGGGGGACATGTGGGGACATGTGAGGGACATGTGAGGACATGTGAGGACATGTGAGGGACATGATGTTCTTGAGGACAGTGAGGACATGTGGGGACATGTGAGGACATGTGGGGACATGAGGACATGTGAGGAATTTCATGAGGACATGTGGGGACATGTGAGGACCATGAGGGACATGTGGGACATGTGAGGACATGAGGACATGAGGAATGAGGACATGTGGGGACATGTGAGGACATGATGTTCTTGAGGACATGAGGACATGTGAGGACATGAGGACATGAGGACATGTGAGGACATGATGTTCTGAGGACATGAGGACGTGAGGACATGATGTTCTTGAGGACAGTGGGGACATGGAGGACATGATGTTCATGAGGACATGTGGGGACATGTGAGGACATGATGTTCTTGAGGACATGAGGACATGTGAGGACATGTGAGGACATGAGGACATGTGAGGAGATGTAGCAGCAGCCGTAAGCAGGTTATATGTAGGCCGGTAGGGGGTAGATGTGTTCGGTCCACAGTAGTGCATGCGCTTACGTGGTTTTCAGCTATTGGGATTTGCATTTGTTTGCAATTTTTTGTGGTTAGAATTCAAACGGTCGGTATCCTAACGTACATCCTTACAGTTTTCAAAGTTGTTGTGCTGGTATTTTCAAACTTTTCTTCCTCGATACACCCCTTCCTTTATCGAACGTCACCTTCCAATGTTTGTTGCGCTATTTTGCTAAATATCTCTGAGGGCCGGATCCCACACAGTAGATCTGGTTGCAGTGGGACTAATTGCCAAATCCCATCGTTTCCAAGCTGTGCCTTGACGACGCCATGGCTGGCTGTGTTCCGATGAAATCTCACATGTTTAATGTCATCGCTCTCCAGAGACTCCGTCTCAGCCTCTAACGAATGTGACAGCGGGCCCCGTAAGGACGCACGGCGGCCCGTAAGGATGTACGGGGAGTGAAGGTTAATCGTCCCGTTCCCCGGTGGTCCTGTCGAGGTTCGATTGGCATCCCTTTCAACCGCCGACGCCTCGCTTTGAATCGCAGAACGCAGACGCCGCCACACTCCACTCTGTAATTGGATCGGAAAGATCTGGGCGTAGCCGAGAAAGTTTCACGGAGCAGCGTCCACTGATGATGGCTTACAGCTCCGGTCTAATGGAGGGTACTGATGGCTAAGGTGAAGGATGGGGGGGGCCCACCACTTCTCTGGGCCCCGTCTCTGCTCAGGTCCTTTTCATGCCCTCCGTTTCCTGCATTTAACTTAGCTTCTTCTGGAGGGGGGGGGGAGAGGAGGGAGGGGAGGGAGGACGGTGGGCAGGGATGGAATAGGGAGGGATGGGACAGGAAGGATAGAGTTAGGTCAACCAATCCTCCCTTCTATATCGGACACCCATGGACGATAGGGAAGGATTTATAGGGAGAAGGCGACGGAAGGAAGCACCTCAGTGATAGGATTCAGGAATGGAATACGGAGGGAACCAGCGGACTAGGTATTGTTCTACCATTCTAAGGACTAACAACGGAATAAGATCGGCATATAGTGAATAGAGAAGGAAGATGGAAGAACAGGAGCTATTTTCCAGGAACTATGTGAAGGTAACTGGCAGCTGACTAGAGATCCTCAAGGATATTTAGCATAGCGGCTGGTCCTATGAGGACACAAGATGGTAAAGGAATTAGCTAGCGATAAGGACGCGCAGGACAGAGGAAGAAGGGTCATTCAGGATGCACAAGGAAGGTTTAGGAAATACCGGAACGCGTATTTTGATGGGGACAGCTGAAATACAGGAAGGAACTAGGAAGGGAACAACAGGACGAAGTAGGAAGGCAGGAACAAACAGGAAGGAAAAGGAAGGACTACAATTACAGGAAGGAAGAAAGGAATGGTAGGACAAGAGGGAGGTAAGGAAGGTAAAGGAATGAAGGAAGGTGGGATGAGGAAGGGAAATGGGGATAGGATTAGGAAAGAAAAGGAAGGGACAAGGAAGGAAGGAGAGGAGGAAAGGAAGGGAGGAAAAAGGAAGGAAGGAAGGAAGGGGAAAAGGAAGGAAGGAAAGGAAGGAAAGGAACGGAAGGAAGGAAGGAAGGAAGGAAAGGAAGGAAGGAAGGAAGGAAGGAAGGAAGGAAGGAAGGAAGGAAGGTGATGATCATCAACATGTAGGCCTACTCCCTGATATCAGCCATAATGTCAGGCTTTTCACTATCACTTTTATTCTTTACAGTTGGTAAAAGAAGCTTGGCAAACCAATTGAAATGATTTGGTTAAAAACACGTTTTAGATTAAAACACTAAAAAATTGTCTTTAGTTTCAGAATATCTTTGTTGTCGTCATTGAATATTTGACAAGTTGAACCGTATCTTGAATGATCATCACATTTTCTAAATATTCACAAACCTTGTATAATGCCACACAATTATTTTCATGATAAAAGGCAGATTAAGGCTTGAATGTGGCGTTGATAACCAACCCCAGAGTATGGCTACAGAAACTGCTTAGAAACCTGTGAAGTCATTGCAGTTTGTTTTCCAGTTATGTACTTCAGTATTACAGTGAAATAACCTTTGTTTTAGCATGCGTAGATATCAGTATGATGCATCACACTGTTCCCTGAATATCACCAGTCACACAAGAAGTTAGGTGACACTTTTTATTACCAACACAAACCCTGTCACAAAGGAGTCTTGTCTGTAAAAAAGCGTTTGAAACCGGTTCAAAATAAGAATTAAATTGTTAGTGCTGTCGGAGTCATTCTTCGCGAGGAGAGATTAAAAGCATAATTATTGTTGTCAGCTGAAATAAAAATGCAGCAATTTTCGTTTATTCTCCCATTGTCGAATAATAAAGTGACTTTCTTCGCCCTCCCTCTGTAATGATAGCGATAACTCACATTATGCTGATTAGCGCACAGACAGGCCTGCATAACGTATTCAAACGGTTCAATTATTCCATCTCTAGATAAATGGAATAAACTGCAAACAATGGCATGTTTTTCACAGGGATAAGTGCACTAGAGTTATGGTAATAACAGCACGTGGTAATGTAGCAGGGTGTTGGTACGCCCTGTCTGGAATACACTGCTGTTTGTTCTAGAGCTCTGTTGGTTGCACTCTATAGTAGTGGTCCTCACTCCTGGTCCTCACCTCGGGTCCTCACTCCTGGTCCTCATCCTCTGGTCCTCATCCTCTGGTCCTCACCTCTGGTCCTCACCTCTGGTCCTCACCTCTGGTCCTCACCTCTGGTCCTCACCCCTGGTCCTCACCTCTGGTCCTCACCTCTGGTCCTCACCTCTTGTCCTCACCTCTGGTCCTCACCTCTGGTCCTCACCTCTGGTCCTCACCTCTGGTCCTACCTCTGGTCCTCATCCTCTGGTCCTCACCTCTGGTCCTCACCTCTGGTCCTCACCTCTTGTCCTCACCTCTGGTCCTCACCTCTGGTCCTCACCTCTGGTCCTTACCTCTGGTCCTCATCCTCTGGTCCTCACCTCTGGTCCTCACTCGGGTCCTCATCCTCTGGTCCTCATCCTCTGGTCCTCATCCTCTGGTCCTCATCCTCTGGTCCTCATCCTCTGGTCCTCACTCCTGGTCCTCACCTCGGGTCCTCACCTCTGGTCCTCATCCTCTGGTCCTCACTCCTGGTCCTCACCTCTGGTCCTCATCCTCTGGTCCTCATCCTCTGGTCCTCACTCCTGGTCCTCACCTCTGGTCCTCACCTCGGGTCCTCACTCCTGGTCCTCACCTCTGGTCCTCACCTCGGGTCCTCACTCCTGGTCCTCACTCCTGGTCCTCATCCTCTGGTCCTCATCCTCTGGTCCTCATCCTCTGGTCCTCATCCCTGGTCCTCACCCTGGTCCTCACCCCTGGTCCTCACCTCTGGTCCTCACCCCTGGTCCTCACCCCTGGTCCTCAACCCTGGTCCTCACTCCTGGTCCTCACCTCTGGTCCTCACCTCTGGTCCTCATCCTCTGGTCCTCAGCTGTGGTCCTCATCCTCTGGTCCTCACCTCTGGTCCTCACTCCTGGTCAAGACAAGTGAAGTGTTCCCCCTTTCACCACGTCTCCACGTTCCCCGTTAGCGCACTGTTTCCTCGAGTCAGAGTTCTCTCCATTATAGTCCCATTTGGAAGCTCTGAAGACACACGGAGGAGAGTGGTTCTCAGTAACGACTAACATTCACACTCTTATCCTGTACTTAGCGACTGAACCAGGTGTCTGTGCCTGCCTTGTTTACACATGTGTCTAGTGAGAGGTGGTTAGAGGGATGGACCTGGTCAGAGTGTAGTCTAATCTGGGACACTAAATTACAGTTCTATTTCAGTAGATTAGACGGTAATTCCAGTTAGGATTTTTTTCTCTCAACCTCGGATCTGTGGTAAACAACAATTTGTACTGCTTCTGAAACTCAGAAAAGACACCAAAACATTTGACAATGCTGTTGAAAGAGTAAAGTTACAAACATAAACTCTCAAAGCAGTAAAGGGAGATGTTGTCGTCGCACCGTAGTGCTGTATAACTGTAGTGCACACTCACAGTAGTATTATTTTTCTTCATGTTTGCTGTAATTGCGATGCAGCTGGTAAATACCGCCTGATTCTTGACCGTCTGATTCTTGACTACCAGATATTTCCAAACTCCGCACTTCTGATCCATGATCTTCTGCTAGAGGTTCTATAACCACCATTTCTCTGTCTTTTGGGATCTAAATGTGAGCTGAATTAAGAAAGTGATACGTTTTCTTATTTATGATGTTTATACAATTCTCAAATGAAGTCATAAGAAAATCTGTCTTTTATCAAATGTAATCAAAAACGTAATGAAACGAACCCCCTCAGAATTAGCTTTTTTGATCAAACAACACGAAATCACATGTATTTATCTCACATAGGAATACTCCCATCCAGAGAAATAAAACCATGAAGTATTTCATGATTATTTCGGCAACTGTATTTCATGGTGCCACGGTTACCACGGAAACATATTAATCAGGTGAAAAACTCAATCTGATGCGAAATAATTGCATTTGACCTTTTCTGGCGTAAGTGAGTGTGAATGATAAGTCCTCATGAAAGAAAGTACATCAATAGCTACTCAGTCTCCTCCCTCTTGGCTGTTGCCATAGGAGACAGCCAAACGGCTGCAGAATACTGATCAGCCATTGGCTGATTGAACTTCAAGCTTGCCACATGTTCCATGTCAGAATGAATTTGCTTTAAAAACCCTGCCTGGTTTGCTTGAGTTGGACCACATCTGTTGTGTGGGATTCCTACACCCCCACGCCAGACGGAGAAGTTCATTACTTTTGAATGATGATCTTACGTACAAGGTGTTTGGCTTGTTAATGAATTCAGGGTTTTCATTGCATCTTAATGCAGATGTCTGCAGTATCTGCATCCATGAATTACCACGGTTACAGACAGGATTTGATGTTGAAACGCATGACTGAATAGATGACTCCTTCTCTTCAGTTCTTCCTCTATAATCACTCTTCCTCCTTTATCTTTCAACCCTTCCTCTATCTCTCAGTTTTTCACTAGTCAGTATCTGCCTCCCATTCTCTCCCCTTCTCTTCCTCCCTCTCCCCCTCTCTCTCTCTCCCCATCCCTTTCTCTCTCCAGTTTTTCACTAGTCAATAACTGCCTCTCCCCTCTCTCTTTCTCTCTCCCTCTCTCTTCCTCCTCTCCGTCATGTATCTTGCCTCTCTGCCTTTCTCTGCCTCTCTCTGCCTCTCTGCCTCCCCCTCTCTCTGTCTGTCTCCCTCCCCCCTCTCTCCCCCATCCCTTTCTCTCCAGTTTTTCACTAGTCAATAACTGCCTCTCCCTCTCCTCTTCCTCCTCTCCGTCATGTATCTTGCCTCTCTGCCTCCCTCTTCCTCTCACCGCCTCTCTCTGCCTCTCTCTCTGCCTCTCTCTGCCTCTCTCCTGCCTCTCTGCCTCCCCCCACTCCTCCCCTGACGTGTGTGTTGTTCTGTTTGCAGGGCGGCTGTGAGGAGGGAACCTTCTGTTCTGCTCTGGAAGGGAGCCAGCGACGAGGTGACGAGGTATGCTACCCTGACCCTCCTGCAGGCGTCCAACCAACCACACACCCAACACATGCAGGCGCAGACCACTCCTCCTCTCTCCCTCCTCCTTCCTCCCTCGCTCCCTCACTCTCTCTCTCTCCCTGAGCCTGGAGGAGGACCTGTAGCGGTAGCGTGTTTTGATCAAACAGTGGGGTTATACTCCAGCTCCTCCTCCGCTCCTCCCTCCCTTCCTCCCTCGCTCCTCTCCTCCCTCACTCCTCCTCTCCTCCTCTCCCTCTCTCCCTCCTCCTTCCCGCCTCGCTCCACTCCCCTCACCCTCTCCTCTCTCTGTAGCGGAGCGTGTTTTTGATCAAACAGTGGGGTTATACACCAGCTCCTCCTCCCCCCCCCCTCTCCTCCTCCTTCCCTCGCTCCTCTCTCCCCTCACTCCTCTCTCTCTCTGTAGCGGAGCGTGTTTTGATCAAACAGTGGGGTTATACACCAGCTCCTCCCGAGCCACCCGAGGTCACCTGACGAGGAACGCCGACCTTCTGCAGCTCTCTCCTGCTGTTGCCGCGAGCGGCGTAAAGGTCACCATGACGACCTGAACGAGTTTAGAAGCCTTAGCAGCGCTTAGAGGAGGAGTGCCTCCCACACATCATTACAGCTGAATACTTATTAACATGGGTTTTTCTTTGCAGTTGGAGTGTTGAATCGCACTAATAATCTGCATTCGATTTGCATTTTTAAAACCCTATTGTGTTTGAGGGTCACTGTTAATTTCAGTACTTTCACGAGAAGGCTCCCTCCTCATTACGTTCTGCTGTTCGAGAACGGGAAGGGGAACCGTACTGATAAAGAGAGGAGAACGCAGAACGATAACGTAATGACATTTAATTAATTATCTAATTAAAGTCACAGAGATACAGTTACAAAATTGGTTCTGACACAGGAGTAACAGTACGACAACCGCAGCTTCGCGTCTAATGAGTTAACTAAACATACACAGAGTACACGTACTCTAGAGAGACAGAGTCATATTCTCTATTGACTCTCTCATTTTCCTCATTTCTTATTTCGATTTTTAGACAGAATCCATCTTCAAATGTGTCTGTGATTGTCTAAGGCTTTGTCTAATTACAGAGCACAGACCCAGGTCTCCCAGACACAATACACCTTGTGTGAGATGAATACTGATTGAATTATGATTGAAAACGCCACACACACACACACACACACACACACACACACACACACACACACACACACACACACACACACACACACACACATACACACACACACACACACACACCACACACACACAGCCATCTCCAGAGTGAGAGATTAATCAAAGTTCCTGGTTCTGTGAAATCCCAACATTTTACATTAAGGTTACATTTACATTTTACATGTATTCATTTAGCAGATGCTTCTATCTAGCTGTGGTATGTCACTATGTAACTAATGAACTGTTACTAAAGGTGTTGTTATAGTTATATGTTGGTTTTAATTGTTAGTTCGATAATTATGATGTAACCTCAATGTAAAGTGTTGTCTAGCATTTGACATCAGACTCGTTAGAAAGCCTGTAGCCCACAAGGAAGATCAGCCCCTAGAGGGAAGATAGATTCATCCTCTCTCTCTCTCTCTCTCTCTCTCCGTCTCTCTCCGTCTCTCTATATCTCTCTCTCTCCTCTCTCTATCTCTCTATCTCATATCTCTCTCTCCTCTCTCTCTCCGTCTCTCCGTCTCTCTCCGTCTCTCTCCGTCTCTCTATCTCTATCTCTCTCCTCTCTCATCTCTCTATCTCTATCTCTCTCTCTCTCCTCTCTCCTCTCTCTCTCTCTCTCTCTCTCTCTCTCTCTCTCTCTCTATCTCTCTCTCTCTCTCTCTCTCTCTCTCTCTCTCTCTCTCCCCTCTTCACTCTGGTTCAGGTTCCTACGAACTCACTGAAAGTTCACGGTAAAATGTAGAAACATCTGAAAGGAAATCAATTACCTCACTTTATACCAGTTCTTTCATTTATAACACGGGTTGTTACATATTCACCCAACCCGAGTCGGCGCCCCGATCGTTTGTCTGAAAAGACAGGAGACGTGATTCAGCGTAAACGAAGGAGTGAACGAGCACAAAGGACTCGTATCGAATTATGCCCACATCATTAGTGTGAGGATTACTGGAGGACCTGTTCAGAGTGTTCAGAGTGTTCAGACACGTCGGGATCGGGTGTTTAATTGGACGACGTGTGTCGAGTTCACAGGTCAGCAGGCAGGGGGGGGTACAGGCAGACACATGCATGGATATCAGGATGCTCTTCTGACTCCGACAGACACTTGAACTTGTAGATCAAACAACCAGAGGTAGGGCAGGTTAGGTTCATTTTCAATTGCGAAATTCAAGGTGGATGAATCCCCCTAAAAGTAGTATTTTGCTTAAACTACACACCCAGTGTGTGAAGTGTTTTGTTGTGAGTGAACTACACACCCAGTGTGTGAAGTGTTTTGTTGTGAGTGAACTACACACCCAGTGTGTGAAGTGGTTTGTTGTGAGTGAACTACACACCCAGTGTGTGAAGTGTTTTGTTGTGAGTGAACTACACACCCCAGTGTGTGAAGTGTTTTGTTGTGAGTGAACTACACACCCAGTGTGTGAAGTGTTTTGTTGTGAGTGAACTACACACCCAGTGTGTGAAGTGGTTTGTTGTGAGTGTGGTCTTGGACATGATGTCAACTCATTGAAGTCACACACTTGTATACACATCCCTGCAATGGATTTGCGATGGAAATCAATGTAGTAATCTACAATTTCTAAATATGTAGGTGAATTGGATATTTTAACTCTAAAATAAAATTCAAGCAGTATGGCTTGATACCTCCAATGTCCGGCTAATTGAAAAGTCTTGTGAAGTCAGAATCTATTAGCACAGTTTCGTAATAATTTGTAGATGGCACATGGACAGGTGCTTCATCATGCCTGAAGACCAATGTCTTCATCTTCTCCCTATGAATACATTATCCTACCAGCTCATACATCTCCACTGCTGTCCTTGTGCAGAGTGGACGATCTGTGTTCGGGGTCTGATGTCAACTTGGGCTCGGGTCTTTCCAGTGGAGGGATTGGGGATTGAGTTATCGGGTCGAGAAGCCAATCACTTTGAGGTATTGGGTAAACAGAAAGCTAATAGAGTCATGGTAACCTCTGAAATGAACAGCCAATCACCCTACTGGGCGCCGTTGGGTTTTAATTCATTCGTCGATGTGACTGATCAATTGAACTTGAATTACAGACGGTAATTAAGCTAAAATTAGCTGAATGTTTCTCCTTGCAGTAAATCCATTCTGGCACAGCTGGAGGAGGAAAAGGACCTGAGCTCTTTCAGTCCTCAGTGTTTTCTCTGTGTCTCAGATAGCACAGAGGGGCCATTAACACGACTGATCTACGACTCTGAACCCCTGTGAAAGCATTAAACAACTGAAGGATTGTTAAGCTGTGAGTGTTGCACTAGCTAGCTTGTTTCATTGGCAATGGGAGAGAGAGACAGAGACAGAACGAAGGCAATATATGTTATGTGACATACAAACAAATCCATCAACTCAAACTTAATAACTAATATACCAACGCAAAGCAGCAAGGGCGGCTTCTCATCGAGAGGAACATGACGGTGTTATTTCATCCTGAGGTTTATTTATTTGTCATTAGTAGGAAATGTAAAATAACATCCTTTACAGTTTCCTGACACACCGGTTTGGCCATGGCCTTGAATAACTACACAAAGGCTTCCTGGGGAATACCCACAATGCAACAGCAAGACATGGCCGCTGGTGTCAGATTAAACGACGTCAGCGCTGGGATTTCATCAAGAGCTTCTCAGATCGCCTGAGCAGAGGTCTAGAGAGAATACAGGAAGTGTTCTCGTCCAATCAGAACTATCCAGCGGTGTTTGTTTTGCAGTGTGTCTCCTTACACACTAAACGGTACACAAGCAATATGTGTGATGTTTATGGTCCCTCGTACACAAACAAAACAATAACGGACATCCAGATGGGAAATATCCAGCTGTGCTGATCGGAGCAGAGTGAAACGCAGCCCCTGTGAGCAGAGTGAAACACAGCTCCTGTGAGCAGAGAGTTGTCTTCATGCCTTAAGGCTCAGACTCATTCAACAGTGCAGGAATGGTCCTCATCCTCTGGTCCTCACCTCTTGTCCTCACCTCTGGTCCTCATCCTCTGGTCCTAACCTCTGGTCCTCACCTCTGGTCCTCACCTCTGGTCCTCACCTCTGGTCCTCATCCTCTGGTCCTCACCTCTGGTCCTCATCCTCTGGTCCTCATCCTCTGGTCCTCACTCCTGGTCCTCACCTCTGGTCCTCACCTCTGGTCCTCATCCTCTGGTCCTCACCTCTGGTCCTCACCTCTTGTCCTCACCTCTCTTCTGGTCCTCACTCCTGGTCCTCACCTCTGGTCCTCACCTCTGGTCCTCACCTCTGGTCCTCACCTCTGGTCCTCATCCTCTGGTCCTCACCTCTGGTCCTCACCTCTGGTCCTCACCTCTGGTCCTCATCCTCTGGTCCTCACCTCTGGTCCTCATCCTCTGGTCCTCACCTCTGGTCCTCATCTCGGGTCCTCACCTCTTGTCCTCACCTCTCTTCTGGTCCTCACTCCTGGTCCTCACCTCTGGTCCTCACCTCTGGTCCTCACCTCTGGTCCTCACCTCTGGTCCTCACCTCTGGTCCTCACCTCTGGTCCTCACCTCTGGTCCTCACCTCTGGTCCTCATCCTCTTGTCCTCACCTCTGGTCCTCACCTCTGGTCCTCACTCTGGTCCTCACCTCTGGTCCTCACCTCTGGTCCTCACCTCTGGTCCTCACCTCTGGTCCTCACTCCTGGTCCTCACCTCTTGTCCTCACCTCTGGTCCTCACTCCTGGTCCTCACCTCAAACATGCGTTCATGTCCAAAGTTTTACTGCAATTCTCTACATCATCCGTTTACTGTAAGATGCTGAATGCAAGCCTGTAAAGACACACCACAGTTTAACTGTCGTTATGCTGGAAAACCACATTACAGCACATCTCTGATCGATATGTGAATGCAGTGAAACTCAAATATTGATTCCACTTCCTGGATTGATATTGTGCGTTTGGTGAGGTCTCTCTCTCTCTCTCTCTCTCTCTCTCTCTCTTATGGGAGCTGTGATTCATCATCTCGTTCTTCTGTACCTTTTAACCTTTTACCTCAAACACGGCCGTAAACTGAGGCCCGCCCAGCGCCGGAGCCAGAGGTCAAACAGAGGTCAAACAGAGGTCACGCTTCACCGGAAAGGTTAGCAGCTGTCAGGAAGAGAGAAAAACACCAAAAGCGAAACACCTTTTAGTGATGCAGCTGTGCTGCTGAAAGAAGCAGCAGTTTTGGTGTCGTCTGCAGACAGAGAACTGTGTAAAACAGTATTTTAGTCTAGTAAGCAGCTGTTTTAAGGACGTAGTTATATTTGATTTGTAGGTGTCTGTCTGGAGCATTGATGTCCGATACCAGAGAGGAAGAGGAGTGTTAGAATGAGCGCTCTCTTCTTCTTCTCGTCTTCAGTAAGTGAAGGTTACACTCGCTGCTCTTTGGAAAATCAATACTAAGGGAGAAAGGATGAAAACACCTTTTCTCTGCTCACCTTTAAACAGCGTCTGGAACAGCGTCTGCCAACTGTGTCTCACTGCTGTGCCCGAGTTCTGGGTTCAGATATCGGACTTCTTTCTCTCATTCTCTCTCTTTCTCTCTCTCCGTCTCTCTCCTTCTCTCTCTCTCTCTTACACTCTAGGTCTCTCTCTCTCTTTATCTCTCTCTTTATCTCTCTCTTTATCTCTCTGTCTCTCACCCAGCGATGTACACATAGAAGAGCCTGTGCTTTTTCCAGATCACTTGGTTTCTTTAAACATCTGTAATGTACTGAGTTATGTGACAGGCTTGGCTGTGAGGTGCCAGTGTGTCCCCTGGTCCAACAGCCTGTGTGCGTGTGTGTGCGTGTGTGTGTATGTGTGTGTGTGTGTGTGTCAGGAGGACAGCAGTTATCAGGTCACAGCAGAAGAGAAAGACTGGCTTGAAGTAAAAACAGGAAGATGAGTAAAGCGATAGTGAACAGTGAAATGAAGATAGATTTCATAAGTAGAATTTATGCCTTTTTAATTCCTCATGTTCTCCCTCCACGCCTAGTTCATTCATCATTTAAAGACTCGTTTCTTTTCACAAAAAAGATCATTAACGGGTGCGTGGCCATTGCCATGACTCTAACACATTTGTTTCAGACTATTCTTTGTGCATTAGTCTAGAACTCTCCGTGCCTCATCTGACTCCAGGCTGGTATTGACGTCCCCGTCAAACAAAGCAGAAGTGAGTGTCTGTGAAGGAACATCACAAAGGATGATGTTAACTTAGAACAAAACCCCAATGAGAAGCCTCCAGGAGGAGATGGAGACTTGGCAGCACGGCTCACTGCTGCCCACGGTGTGTGGGAGGCCTCCTGCTGACTGGAGACTCTGTGTGTGTGTGTGTGTGTGGTGTGTGTGTGTGGTGTGTGTGTGTGTGTGTGGTGTGTGGTGTGTGTGTGTGTGTGTGTGTGTGTGTGTGTGTGTGTGTGTGTGTGTGTGTGTGTGTGTGTGTGTGTGTGTGTGTGTGTGTGTATGTGTACTGTGTGTGTGTGTGTGTGTGTGTGTGTGTGTGTGTGTGTGTTGTGGTGTGGTGGTGTGTGTGTGTGGTGTGTGGTGTGTGGTGTGTGGTGTGTGGTGTGTGTGTGTGTGTGTGTGTGTGTGTGTGTGTGGTGTGTTGTGTGTGTGTGTGTGTGTGTGTGTGTGTGTGTGTGGTGTGTGTGGTGTGTGTGGTGTGTGTGGTGTGTGTGGTGTGTGTGGTGTGTGTGGTGTGTGTGGTGTGTGTGGTGTGTGTGGTGTGTGTGGTGTGTGTGGTGTGTGTGGTGTGTGGTGGTGTGTGTGGGTGTGTGTGTGTGGGTGTGTGGTGTGTGTGGTGTGTGTGGTGTGTGTGGTGTGTGTGGTGTGTGTGTGGTGTGTGTGGTGTGTGTGGTGTGTGTGGTGTGTGTGGTGTGTGTGGTGTGGTGTGGTGTGTGTGGTGTGTGTGGTGTGTGTGGTGTGTGTGGTGTGTGTGGTGTGTGTGGTGTGTGTGGTGTGTGTGTGTGTGGTGTGTGTGTGTGTGTGTGTGTGCTGTGTGTGTGTGTGGTGTGTGTGTGTGTGTGTGCTGTGTGTGTGTGTGTGTGTGTGTGTGTGTGGTGTGTGTGTGTGTGGTGTGTGTGTGTGTGTTGTGTGTGTGTGTGTGTGTGTGTGTGTGTGGCCCAGCGCCCCGCTCCCGGTCTCCGGCCGTCTGCGGTCCTGGGGGAACCTGGAGACAGAGGCGAGCGATGAGTTCCCCTCTCGCTCCCCCGGCCTCCCCATCCTTCCTCCCTCCCTCTACCCCTCCCCCCATCCTCCCTCTCCCACACATCCTCCCCCACCCTCCCTCTACCTCCCCCACCCTCCCCATCTTCCCTCCCCCCACACATCCTCTACCCTCCCCCGCACATCCTCCCCCCACCCTCCCTCTACCCTTCCCCACCCTCCCTCCCCCACACACACCCTCCCTCTACCCACCCCCGCACATCTCCCCCCATCCTCCCTCCCCCACCACATCCTCCCCCACTCCTCCCTCTACCCCCCCCCATCCTCCCTCCCCCACACATCCTCCCTCCCCCACACCTCCTCCCTCCCCCACCCCGCCCTCTCACCCCCCCCATCCTCCCTCCCCCACACATCCTCCCTCCCCCCACCCATCCTCCCTCCCCCACCCGCCCTCTACCTTCCCCCATCCTCCCTCCCCCCTGTCCTGTTCAGTAACTCTGAGCAACGATGTCAGTGTTGACCTTGAAGGTGCAAACACAGTCTGACAACACACACTGTAGTACACACACGCAAAACACACACACCACACACTGTAGTACACACACGCAAAACACACACACACCGGGTCGTCTTCTTTCTCCCAGCAGACCCTGTCACTAGGCTGGCTGGTCATGTGACTTTGCTTTGCAGCAAAAGTGTCCAGTGCAGACTTGACTCTTCTCAACACCAGACACAACCCCCCCCCCTCTGCCCCTCTGCCCCCCCCCCTGTTCAGTCAGCACACACGTGACCACTTCACCATCTGGCCGTCTGCATCGATCTGTCACAAGGACACCAGCTGTAACTGAGCTGATGTGGCCCCAGTCTGCCCCTCATCCACCCCTCTCATCCACCTCTCATCCCCTGCCCATCCCCTCTTCAGCCACTTCTCATCCATCCCTCTGCTCTCTTGCCATATAAGATCAAGTGGAATGTGTGTGTTTGTTTGTGTGTGTGTGTGTGTGTGTGTGTGTGTGTGTGTGAGAGAGGAGATCAGAGAGAGAGAGAGGATCGTCTTTCAGGGACACCTGAAAATGCGCAGTGCAGGGGGACCTGCTGTGAAGGCAGTGGTAATGAAGAGGAAATGAAGAACAGAGTCCAGAGTCACTGCTGTCAGGGAGGGGAGAGGGGGGGATGAGAGGGTGGGGAGGAGTGATAGAGTGGGGTGGGAGTGTCTCTTCTCTGCTTTTCGTTCGTCTCTTGTTGCTTGTCTTCTCTTGCTCTGGGTTTTTCTTCGCTCTCTGTGTGTCTTCGTTTTCTCTTTTTCTTCTTTGTCCTTCTCTTGTTCTTCTCTTTTTCTCTTTTTCTCTTCTCTTTGCTTCTTCTCGTTTGTTCTTCTCTTTTGCTTCTCGCGCTGTATGTCTCTGCCCCCTTCCTCCACGCGCGGAGTGAGTCGTGACATCCAGTCTGTACTAGTGGTAAAATACAGTCACACACCCTGTCACATACACACTCTCACAGACACACTCTCACACACACTCTCACATACACACTCTCACATACACACTCTCACCATCCACACTCTCACACACCCACACTCTCACACACACACTCTCACTTACACACTCTATCCAGGGCTGGTCCTCTAACCAGGTGGTAGTGTTGAGGTGCTGTGAGGCAGTCGAGTCTTTTGTCGAGTCTTCTGAAGGTTGAGGCAGAGATTCAGAGATTCAGTGACTATCGTGATGCAAACACTTTTTCTCAGGGGAACATCTCTTCTTTGGCTTTGAAGGGAAAATAATAATATTTATTCAATTTTGTGATAAAGCTGAGATATTTCGTTTTTCTCTCGTAATGAGGTATGGTACTGGGGCTGCATCATCGGCTCAGATAACGAGAGCTTCGGGATCCTGTCGTCAGATTAAGCACACTGCATGAAAGTCCTGGAGACAAGAGTCTTTAGGGCCTGAAATCAGTGGAGCGACGTGTGTTTTCAGTGATTGTGTTGGACTTTGTGTTCAGGGAACAAACCAGCTTCCTATGGTAAGTCTAAGCCTGAAGCAGGAGATGATCAGAGACACAAAAAGCCTTTCCTGTCTTTACAGTGTATGTTTGATCTGTTCCCTGATTTTGAATGGATTTTTAACTCGCCTATATTGGCCCAGTTGATATCAAGTAAAGGTCAAGGGGAACTTCGAGTGGTCATACATGTTCCCTTTAGAACACAGAGATATGTAAGAGGCCCTCGAGTCGTCATACATGTTCCCTTTAGAACACAGAGATATGTAAGAAGCCCTTGAGTGTCATACATGTTCCCTTTAGAACACAGAGATATGTAAGAAGCCCTTGAGTGTCATACTGTTCTCTTTAGAACACAAGAGATATGTAAGAAGCCCTCCAGTGTTCTGAAAGACGTCCCCCATATAAATAATCATGATTAAATCTGCCTTTCTCAAGTGGGTGTTCATCCATCCACCTTCAAAGCCTGATGGGATCTGATCTTCAGACAGCGGAGAGCTTGGTCTCTATTGGAGGAGACGGCAGCCAATCAGATGAGGAGAGGGGGGGGGAGATCATGAGCTATTGACAAGATATATCCAGCTAGTCACTGCAGTCATGCTGTGAGGTGGTAGTGACACGCCTCAGTGCTCTAACACTGTGAGACCATGTACGTATTTAATAGCAGGCAGGGGAGTGGAACTGCAGGATATTAGAACAGTAATGATTTCCCCTTCTATGGACACACAGGCCGACACACACACTGAGACACACTTACACACACACACGCTCACACGCACCATCAACGTTAACATCCATGCATTCCCTTCTCCAGTGCTGATGGGTCATAGGTTCTGCCTAGCAGTGGTGAGGAGAACAGTGTTTAGGTTTTTTTAACCACATTATAAAAGAAATTAGCAATTAGAGAGCTAAAAGTGACTTTGAATTTTACAAATAGGGGTCTTACAGGGTAGGAACGACTGACTCAGTGTAGCTACTCACACCTACCCACACACCCCCCCTCTCTCTGTCTCTCTCTCTCTGTCTCTCTCTCTGTCTCTCTCCCTCTTTCTGTCTCTCTCTCTCTCTCTCTCTCTCTCTCTCTCTCTCTCTCTCTCTCTCTCTCTCCTCTCTCTCTCTCGTCTCTCTCTCTCTCTCTCTGAGCTGTGAGGAACTAGAGAGTGTGAGTGCAGAGTACACACACACACACACACACACACACACGTACACACTCAGCACACTCATGCACGCTCACATAGAGCATCAGGACTTGCATACTTCGGTTGTGCACAGATCTTCAAGATATGCACACCCACACTCACTTATGCTCACGCACGCACACACACTCACATGCACTTACACACGCTCAGTCATGCACCACTCATACACAAACACACAGATACACACACACTCTAAATACCACATTTACCCTGTAGTGCATCTGCCCACACACATTGAAATAAAAGACTGCTTCTGTCCTGTGGTGTATATTATATAAAGTCAGCAGAACCTCCTATTGCAACAAAGACCTGTTCACTTGGTGAAGTTCTGCAACCTCATGACCTCATCACTGTGACCTCATCACTGTGACCTCATCACTGTGACCTCAGAGTGCCTCACGGAAACACAGCATGTTTAGCAACTCTTTAGATCCGGGTGTTTTTAATAAGCGTAGGCTCATATGTAGTAAGGCCCTAATAAGACGCAAATCAACACTGATATGTGTTCATAACACTGTTCAGGGTTAAGGTTAGGGTTATTGTAAGATAAGAAGAGCATTAGTTAATAGTTAAAGCAGCCCTTATAAGATGCTTATCATTAATGTGTTGTTACGACTTACTCTCTTCCCATGGCCTTATTACCCACGGACTAACGCTTTTAAACCACCTGGATACAATGTGTTAAGGAGTTTCTACTTCAGAGCACAGAATGGGGTCTCGAAGACTTCAAGTGAACACACATTTAGAGGGTGTTTCTTTACAGCTTCTCCAACAACATGACCAGATGTTTCAGACAACATGACCAGGTGTTTCAGACAACATGACCAGGTGTTTCAGACAACATGACCAGGTGTTTCAGACACACTGCAGTGTTTCTTTACAGCTTCTCCAACAACATGACCAGGTGTTTCAGACACACTGCAGTGTTTCTTTAAGCTTCTCCAACAACATGACCAGGTGTTTCAGACACACTGCAGTGTTTCTTTACAGCTTCTCCAACAACATGACCAGGTGTTTCAGACACATGACCAGTGTTTCAGACACACTGCAGTGTTTCTTTACAGCTTCTCCAACACAGACAGGGTTTCGACACCTGCAGTGTTTCTTTACAGCTTCTCCAACAACATGACCAGGTGTTTCAGACACACTGCAGTGTTTCTTTACAGCTTCTCCAACAACATGACCAGGTGTTTCAGACACACTGCAGTGTTTCTTTACAGCTTCTCCAACAACATGACCAGGTGTTTCAGACACACTGCAGTGTTTCTTTACAGCTTCTCCAACATCATGACCAGGTGTTTCAGACACACTGCGGGTCCTGGGAAATATCCACAACACGTTCATCCAAACGACCCTTATCTCTCAACGGGTCTCAGAGCGGTTAAACTCATCTTCGTTTCCGTGGTTTCTGCTGTACACACGGTGTAGACGTGAGTACCGCACAACGCTAATTACATCTTTGAAAAGAAGCACTTGACACTTCTGCTATTGTGATGAATTCGTACAAATTGCTCCGACTGAAATAGCTTTACGTTGCTCATCATGTCCTCTCATCCTGAGCTTTGCTCAAACGGGAGCATCGCAGTTACCACGGCGAGCATCGCAATTACCACGGCGATCCAGTCGTTCAGCCGGGATGTTAATTGCAGGGGGATTAAATTTGTGACAGCTATAGAATGAAGTCTCAAAATGTAGGTCCCTTCTGTGCTGTGACGACCTGACACTTCCTTTTTGTTCATCTGGAAAGTTGAGCGCGCTGTACTGAGACCGTTTGTGTAGAGCGACCAAGGACGTTGATCGATTGGTCGTTCTCTTTCTGTTCATCAGAGCTCCGTTGGGTTGAAAGCTTTACGAGACCTGGAGGTCAGTCCAGTGTGCATGTGGAGGAGCTGGAAAACAGCCTTCAACCTTCCTAAATGAGATGTTTATAGTGGCAAGTGTTTCTTTCATGTAAAAATGTTCCTCCGAATTTCACAAACTTTCTGGAGGTCCGAGGAAATGAGACACACACACATCCCCCCTCTCCAACACACACACACACACACACACACATACACATCCGCCCTCGTCCAACACACACACACACACACATCCCCCCTCTCCAACACACACACACACACACACCACACACACACACACACACACACCCCCAACACAAACACACACATCCCTCCTCTCCACACACACACACACACCACACACACACATACACACCCCCCCCTCCCCCCCCACCAACACACACACCCCACTCACCCCACCCTCCCCCCCCAACACACACACACACACACACACCCCCACCCACCCACCACACACACCACACACACACATACAATGCAGTTACTCAGAAACTCTTCTGACTCCCAGACTAACTCCCAGATCCTCCGTCACCGTCGATGCTTTGATGAGGGAGAGTCTCGTTCCCTCTGTCACCCGTCGACCGCCTACTCTTCCTCCTCTCCTTCCTCTCGTCTTTTAAATATTCCCTTTGATGATGCTAATGTGTCGAGGAGAGTCAGACACGGCACCGTCTGCTGTTAAAGCCGTGTCGAGCTCTACCTGGTACACACACAGACACACACACACACACACACACACACACACACACACATACACACACACATACACACACACACACCACACACATCCTCTACCTGGTGCTCGAGACGCTAGCACAAGCTCTAACGAGCCGCTACCTGGTGCTTGAGATGCTACTCTAACGAGCCGTGTTTCAGCTCTGTCTCATGTTGGGATTCTCTCTAAATGTTAATTATAGTACAGGTGCAAATAAGACTCATCTCATTTGATATCCTGCGCAGAAATGTTAAGTTGGAAGTGGTTGAGGAATATCAGGTCGGGTTAGACTAAACACGGTGGTTTGATCTTTGAAGATTTTATATTTGCCATTTTTATTTTCTTGGACGTATAATTTATATTTACATTTAGTCATTTAACATACGCTCTTATCCAAAGATGAGATATAGATGAGCCTGACGTTTATTTATATTTTTTTACATTTGTTTACATTTTCTGCAACAGACGTTTCAGAAACGTCCACTTACCCAACCAGTCATAATTTGTTTTCAGCTACTGAGAAAGAATGCTCAGTATTACTGAGACGCTGTCTTCTACACGCGTTGTGTTGACATCACTTTCATCTGCAACGTGGTGTACGATCCTTCGTCTCCCGACCACAAATTGTCTAGAGTGTTGGTGTGGTCATTACTGGGCAGGTTACAGACTGACTGGCTGGCGTGCGTGTCTACACAGAGAACATACTGAACTGCCCTCATTATAGCATCTTAGTACCAAAACAGATTTGTCTGATTTGCGAAACTAGACTTGCTGAGTCTGGGTTGTCCTGACAACAGTAATAATTGGTGAATATCTTTAGCAGTGGAACTAGGGCTGGCAGCAGCTGTGTGGAGCAGCTGACCTCCTTTCTGCTGAGGTACCCAGGGCGGGTTACAACCTGAGGGAAGTGTGTCGTACCTTGCCAGGACCGGTTCTAACCAGTTACATGGACCCTGCCAGGACCGGTTCAAACCAGTTACATGGGCCCTGCCAGGACCGGTTTAAACCAGTTACATGGACCCTGCCAGGACCGGTTCAAACCAGTTTCATGGGACCCTGCCAGGACCGGTTCAAACCAGTTACATGGACACACGTACCGATATACAACTGCCGTTAAGGATCTGTTTCAATTTTGTCCGGTGAAAATCTGTCTTGTTTATAATTGGTTTTCCATTGTATCAGTATTGTAAGCAGGGGTTTATCGTTCAATGTTTTGATCATAGTTTTTCAACTCCATTGAGATTTGATTAAAAAAAAGTAATATTCAGTTAATCCTGTGTATAGTAATAGGTAGTGTAAACCGACAAACAGTCGGAAAGGAATTTAAAAGTTTCTCTCCTCTCTAGTTTAAATTAAAATAGTTTAAATCGTCTAACTGATTTGAATTGTCTCTTGATGTGGCAATAGGTAACTAGGCTGTGAACATTTTAATGAAAGTCTTCTAATCTTTAATTTGCCCCAGCCATTTCTATCTCTCTCCTCTCTCCCCATCTTTCTCTCTCTCTCCTCTCTCTCTTTTTACACAGACGGATGGTACTGGGATATGACATTGTAAACTCTGCATCAGCAGAGTAGGCCGGAACGATTTGAGTTCCAATTAAGCGTCTCAGCTTTCATGGTTTACCTTTGTATCAACTCTTCACTCAGCAGTAAATACCACCACCCCTTGAGTAGCTCCACCAGTCAACTAGCACAGCTTGATGAAGCTCAGTAATTGGACTCCATTAGAGTCCATAATTACAATGGAAGAAACTTGATATGTTGTGTTGTGATTTGGCACAGATCTTAAAAAAATCATCTTGAAGCCGATAGCCCCCGAAATATACTGATGGAACTGCAGTTAGTTTGTGTTTAGTATTGAGATATTTCCAGCTTCTAATTAATGCGCAAAAAGTCTGGAGTTCATTCCACTTATGCAAATGATCCAGGTGTGGTTTAGTTCCTTTGTGAATAAGGTTCATTTAACACGACAAAGAATGTAATTAATAGCATTAGCATTGTATAATAAAGAAGAGTAATTTGCATGAACTCAGGGGAGTAGATGCGCTCTGTAGCATTCAGGGGTGGGTGAAGAATGCTTACTGTCGTGAATAATATTAACGCAGGGAACAGACCAGAACCTTTCAGAAGATCACAGGGATAGCACAGTCTACAGTATTCACAGGGATAGCACAGTCTTACAGTATTCACAGGGATAGCACAGTCAGTTTCACAGGGATAGCACAGTCTACAGTATTCACAGGGATAGCACAGTCTTTACAGTATTCACAGGGATAGCACAGTCTACAGTATTCACAGGGATAGCACAGTCTACAGTATTCACAGGGATAGCACAGTCTACAGTATTCACAGGGATAGCACAGTCTACAGTATTCACAGGGATAGCACAGTCTACAGTATTCACAGGGATAGCACAGTCTACAGTATTCACAGGGATAGCACAGTCTTTACAGTATTCACAGGGATAGCACAGTCTACAGTATTCACAGGGATAGCACAGTCTACAGTATTCACAGGGATAGCACAGTCTACAGTATTCACAGGGATAGCACAGTCTACAGTATTCACAGGGATAGCACAGTCACAGTATTCACAGGGATAGCACAGTCTACAGTATTCACAGGGATAGCACAGTCTACAGTATTCACAGGGATAGCACAGTATTCACAGGGATAGCACAGTCTTACAGTATTCACAGGGATAGCACAGTCACAGTATTCACAGGGATAGCACAGTCTACAGTATTCACAGGGATAGCACAGTCTTTACAGTATTCACAGGGATAGCACAGTCTACAGTATTCACAGGGATAGCACAGTCTACAGTATTCACAGGGATAGCACAGTCTACAGTATTCACAGGGATAGCACAGTCTACAGTATTCACAGGGATAGCACAGTCTACAGTATTCACAGGGATAGCACAGTCACAGTATTCACAGGGATAGCACAGTCTTTACAGTATTCACAGGGATAGCACAGCTACAGTATTCACAGGGATAGCACAGTCTTTACAGTATTCACAGGGATAGCACAGTCTTACAGTATTCACAGGGATAGCACAGTCTACAGTATTCACAGGGATAGCACAGTCTACAGTATTCACAGGGATAGCACAGTCTACAGTATTCACAGGGATAGCACAGTCTACAGTATTCACAGGGATAGCACAGTCTACAGTATTCACAGGGATAGCACAGTATTCACAGGGATAGCACAGTCTTACAGTATTCACAGGGATAGCACAGTCTACAGTATTCACAGGGATAGCACAGTCTTTACAGTATTCACAGGGATAGCACAGTCTACAGTATTCACAGGGATAGCACAGTCTACAGTATTCACAGGGATAGCACAGTCTACAGTATTCACAGGGATAGCACAGTCTACAGTATTCACAGGGATAGCACAGTATTCACAGGGATAGCAGGATCAGTCCCCCGGAGAGGCGTGTGGTTCTGACAGTGGGGCCCGGAGAGGCGTGTGGTTCTGACAGTGGGGCCCGGGGAAGCGTGTGGTTCTGAGAGTGGGCCTGTGGAGGCGTGTGGTTCTGACAGTGGGCCCGGAGAGGCGTGTGGTTCTGACAGTGGGCCCGGAGAGGCGTGTGGTTCTGACAGGGGGCCCGGAGAGGCGTGTGGTTCTGACAGTGGGCCCGGGGAGGCGTGTGGTTCTGACAGTGGGCCCAGAGAGGCGTGTGTGGTTCTGACAGGGGGCCCGGAGAGGCGTGTGGTTCTGACAGGGGGCCCGGAGTGGCGTGTGGTTCTGACAGTGGGCCCGGAGAGGCGTGTGGTTCTGACAGTGGGCCCAGAGAGGCGTGTGGTTCTGACAGTGGGCCCGGGGAGGCTGGAGGCGTGTGGTTCTGACAGTGGGCCCGTGGAGGCGTGTGGTTCCGACAGTGGGGCCCGGAGAGGCGTGTGGTTCTGACAGTGGGCCCGGAGAGGCGTGTGGTTCTGACAGTGGGCCCGGAGAGGCGTGTGGTTCTGACAGTGGGCCCGGAGAGGCGTGTGGTTCTGACAGTGGGCCCAGAGAGGCGTGTGGTTCTGAGAGTGGGCCCGGAGAGGCGTGTGGTTCTGACAGGGGGCCCAGAGAGGCGTGTGGTTCCGACAGTGGGCCCGGAGAGGCGTGTGGTTCTGACAGTGGGCCCGGAGAGGCGTGTGGTTCTGACAGTGGGCCCGGAGAGGCGTGTGGTTCTGACAGTGGGCCCGGGGAGGCGTGTGGTTCTGACAGTGGGCCCGGAGAGGCGTGTGGTTCTGACAGTGGGCCCGGGGAGGCGTGTGGTTCTGACAGTGGGCCCGGGGAGGCGTGTGGTTCTGACAGTGGGCCCGGAGAGGCGTCCTGGTGCTGCATCACTGTCAGCTCATACCTCCACATCTGGAGAGCTCTCATTAGGATGATGGACGGGGATTCAGTCAGGAGGCGTGTGTGTGTCGTTGTGTGTGTGTGTGTGTCGTTGTGTGTGTGTGTCGTTGTGTGTGTGTCGTTGTGTGTGTGTGTGTCGTTGTGTGTGTGTGTGTCGTTGTGTGTGTGTCGTTGTGTGTGTGCGTGGCCTCTGGTTAAGCAGAAGGCAGCAGACCAGATGGGTTTTTTAAATATTCAGAGAATGTTGTCGTGCGTTTTGTTTGGGCCAGACAGCGTCCATTTATATCCCGACTGTGTAATAATAATTTACAGTGTTTGGATCAAAACACGCGTTTTAATCTGTGATGAAACGGCCATATGGGGGGGTGATCGTTCAGCTCATCGAGTCTCATTTGTTGCGATGTTGTTAAATGACTCATGGTAGTAAATGCAGTCAGATGAAACCTCACGGGCCGTGACAACATGCCCGTCATCCTGTCAGGATGCTTCCAGCACTGGATCCTGTCCCGTGTGCTGGTCCAGTGACAGGGTCCAGTGTCAGGGTGCTGGTCCACAGTGTCAGGGTGCTGGTCCAGTGTCAGGGTGCTGGTCCAGTGACAGGGTGCTGGTCCAGTGTCAGGGTGCTGGTCCAGTGTCAGGGTGCTGGTCCAGTGTCAGGGTGCTGGTCCACAGTGTCAGGGTGCTGGTCCAGTGTCAGGGTGCTGGTCCAGTGACATGGTCCTGGTCCAGTGACATGGTGCTGGTCCAGTGACATGGTGCTGGTCCAGTGACATGGTGCTGGTCCAGTGTCAGGGTGCTGGTCCAGTGACATGGTGCTGGTCCAGTGACATGGTGCTGGTCCAGTGTCAGGGTCCAGTGACATGGTGCTGGTCCAGTGACATGGTGCTGGTCCAGTGTCAGGGTCCAGTGACAGGGTCCAGTGACAGGGTCCAGTGACATGGTGCTGGATCCTGTCCTGTGTGCTGGTCCAGTGACATGGTGCTGGTCCAGTGACATGGTGCTGGTCCAGTGTCAGTGTGCTGGTCCAGTGTCAGGGTGCTGGTCCAGTGTCAGGGTGCTGGTCCAGTGTCAGGGTGCTGGTCCAGTGACATGGTGCTGGTCCAGTGTCAGGGTGCTGGTCCAGTGTCAGGGTGCTGGTCCAGTGACAGGGTGCTGGTCCAGTGACATGGTGCTAGTCCAGTGTCAGGGTGCTGGTCCAGTGTCAGGGTGCTGGTCCAGTGACAGGGTGCTGGTCCAGTGACATGGTGCTAGTCCAGTGTCAGGGTGCTGGTCCAGTGTCAGGGTGCTGGTCCAGTGTCAGGGTCCAGTGACAGGGTCCAGTGTCAGGGTGCTGGTCCAGTGTCAGGGTGCTGGTCCAGTGTCAGGGTGCTGGTCCACAGTGACGGGGTCCAGTGACAGGGTGCAGTGACAGGGTGCAGTGTCAGGGTGCTGGTCCAGTGTCAGGGTCCAGTGACAGGGTGTGACTCTGCGTGTCTGACTGGGCTCTGAGTGATGCAGAGGTGTGAGAGGACCTTCCTGTGCTTTCTATTCTTTTCTTTCACCACAAAGTGTTGCTTCCCTGAGTTGCCATAGCAACTCAATGTGTGTGAAAGACAGGCGTTTCAACTTACTCCTGAGACTGTACAGTAGACCCGTGTCAACACCCACCTCTATACACACACACACCCACACACACACCCACCTCTATACACACACACACCTCTATACACACACACACACACACACACCTCCCATACACATTGCTCTCACAACTCTGAGCTTCATTGTCTGTCGCCCACACACTCTCTCTTTCTCTCTCTCTTTTTCTTACAGATTGTCACTAACACCACACACACATACACACACACACACACACATGCTGAATCTTTCTGTATGGCCTTCCTTGAGGTGTCTGACGTGAATAAAACGGAGGTCATGTTTCAGGTTAACTTCTTCTTCTGCTCTTTGAACTGTTCCCAGGCCCAGCTGTTTGTTTCGGCTGAAAGGACCATGTGTGTGTGTGTGTGTGTGTGTGTGTGTGTGTGTGTGTGTGGTGTGTGTGTGTGTGTGTGTGTGTGTGTGTGTGTGTGTGTGTGTACTTCAATAGGCTGTCTCTCAGACTGAAAGAGTGAAATCCATTTTGTATGGATTCAGACAGAACTGTAAAGTCCATGCTCAAAACTCCTTTAAATCACACAGTCCTTTCCATCCCACTGCCCCCTACACACACACACACACACACACACACAACACACACACACACACACACACACACACACCACACACACACACACACACACACAGCTCCCTCCCTGGCAGGCTGAGTCTGAGTGCTTCTGACAAGTGGAATCATTTATTTACAGCGTGTGCTGAGCACTGCTGGATGTGCCCAGCGGAAACACCTCACCCTGCTGTGTGGACGGAGCCTGTATCCTCCAGCCCAGCCTCCAGCCCAGCCTCCAGCCTCACTCCCCCTCCAGCCTCACCTCCCCTCCAGCCTCATCTCCCCTCCAGCCTCACCTCCCCTCCAGCCTCACTCCCCCTCCAGCCTCACCTCGCCTCCAGCCTCACTCCCCCTCCAGCCTCACCTGCCCTCCAGCCTCACTCCCCCTCCAGCCCCAGCCTCCAGCCTCACTCCCCCTCCAGCCTCACCTGCCCTCCAGCCTCCCCTCCAGCCTCACTCCCCCTCCAGCCCAGCCTTCAGCCTCACTCCTCCTCCAGCCTCACTCCCCCTCCAGCCTCACTCCCCTCCAGCCCAGCCTTCAGCCTCACCCCCCCTCCAGCCTCACTCCCCCTCCAGCCTCACTCCCCCTCCAGCCTCACTCCCCCTCCAGCCTCACTCCCCCTCCAGCCTCACTCCCCCTCCAGCCTCACTCCCCCTCCAGCCTCACTCCCCCTCCAGCCTCACTCCCCCCTCCAGCCTCACTCCCCCTCCAGCCTCTAGGCAGGGAGGAAGGCCGTCAGGAGACCCCAGGCATGTCAGGTTACGCTCTGTGAAGCGACCGTAGAGACAGTGCCCTGGGAGCTGAGAGTGTGTGTGTGTGTGTGTGTTATAGATAAACGGCTCTGTGAATGTGTGTGTGTTTGAGTAATTTGTGTGAGTAATGTGTGTGAGTGTGTGGTAGATAAAGAGAGAAGAAGAAAGAGGGGGGGAGAGGGAGAAGGAGTGGAGGAGAGAGAGATAGGCAATATAGAGAAAACAAGAAAAAAGCAGAGCTGTGTGCTAGCATACATTTCTAACAGACTAACAGACCCCTCCCCCACTCCCCAATTGCCCTAGATTAGATTGACATTTTAAGTAATAAAAATACAGCGTGTGTGTGTGTGTGTGTGTTGTGTGTGTGTTGTGTGTGTGTGTGTGTGTGTGTGTGTGTGTGCTGCTTAGCTTTGATGTTATCTGGACAGGTGCACAGTCCCAGCTGTTGTGGGTGAGGAGGGGGAGACGGGGGGGGGGTGTTCATCAGGACCTGCTCTGCTCGTCTCCCGTGGTGATAGCATCTTCCACTCTCTCCTGGTGGTGAAACGAGCCTGAAAAAGGAGAAAATAAAACAACCAATCAGATTAAATCCAGTTAATAATGGTTACCCTTAAAGATGCGTTGCCGATAGTAACACTGCACAGCCAGACTACATGACATGATGCATGATTATCTAAAGCAACTGGGATCTCATTCATCTGAAGCACTGTTCAAGCAGCACAGTTCAGTCAGGACCTCCTGGATGCTTCACTGAGATAAACCTGGACCGCAGCTCTGGGAGAAACAGAGAGCTGTCTCTCTAGGGGGTCAGTAGAGCAGCCTTGTGTGTGTTTCTGTGTGTGTGTGTGTGTGTGTGTGTGTGTGTGTGTGCCTGCTCACCATGCCTGCTTTGTTTCCTCTCTCCTTTCCGAAACAACATTCAGAAACCTCCAAATAATATTCATCATATTCAGACATATTTATCAATAAAAAAGCAATACTTTTCTATTCTGCACACGTTCATTTTGTGGGTGTATGTCGTAAGAGAGAACGATATCCCCTAGATTGGCTTTCTTCATGAGAAAAACAAACATTCAAATTGACATCCCTGCTCTCTCAAACCTTGTGACTTACCATGAATCCCCCGTCACACACAAACTGCAGGACAACAACACACAAACTGCAGGACAACAACACACAGACTGCAGGACAACAACACACAAACGGAGAAAAATAGCGTGACCAAAATGTCCTTCGTGGGACAGGGGATAATACCTGTCACATGAATCAAGTTGTCACTTCAGATTAGAGTTTGAGTTGGACATGCAGAGCAGAGACCTTGATGGTGTGAGAGGCTGTGAGCTGGAGCCTTCACCCCTCTCCTCCCCTCTCCCTCACCCCTCTCCTCCCCTCTCCCTCACCCCTCTCCTCCCCTCTCCTCCCCTCTCCCTCACGCCTCCCCTCTCCTCCCCTCTCCCTCACGCCTCCCCTCTCCTCCCTGCTCCTTCACCCCTCCCCTCTCCTCCCCTCTCCTCCCCTCTCCCTCACGCCTCCCCTCTCCTCCCTGCTCCCTCACCCCTCTCCTCCCCTCTCCCTCCCTCACCCCTCTCCTCCCCTCTGCCCTCCCCCTCCTCCCCGCTCCCTCACGCCTCCCTCCTCCTTGCTCCCTCACGCCTCCCCTCTCCTCCCCGCTCCCTCACTCCTCCCCGCTCCCTCACTCCTCCCCGCTCCCTCCTCCTCTCCTCTCCTCTCCTCCCTCTCCTCCCCGCTCCCTCACGCCTCCCCTCTCCTCCCCGCTCCCTCACTCCTCCCCTCTCCTCCCTCACCTCCTCCCCTCCCTCTCTCCTCCCCTCCCTCTCCTCTCCTCCCCTCTCCTCTCCTCCCCTCTCCTCCCCGCTCCGTCACGCTGAGTTCCAGAACAGTGAGACAGAAACACAGGATCTATGATTTATGATGCAGCATCACCATGGGTCACCTGACCTCCCTGTGTGACAGAAAACAAAAAAGAACAAAAACAACCGGTAAATAAGCGGAGGGTGTAAATTGAAAACAGCCTCGTATCGTTCCTCTCCTCCGGAGGGCTGATAGACGGGTGATTCTGACCCTCCAGATGGTCGCTGCTGCAGACTGGATTGACAGCAAAGATAATGGAAAAACACCTCCTTCTAGAAAACCATATTTGCCTAAGGATGATAGGCTATTTATTATAAGTGTCAGCCCCTGGAAGCTAGGCCTTCCCTGGTCCATCCAGACGAAGAACCAATGAAGCGTGTCTGTTTTTCACCCAGATTCCTCCCCCCAAATTATTGATTCCCAACAGTATTTCACACCGGCACTGACGCAATTATCTGTAAGAGCGGGAAGCACAGACGTGACCCCGCTGGGAATACTTACAATCCAGCGTTTCCATCCAGCGTTCTCAAAGCAAGAAGGATGAGGAGGCTTCTGGTGTCAGAGCTTCAGGCGTGGGGGAATGTCTTCAGCATGGAGGCTTCTGTACGCAGAACAACATCCAGCATCAGACATGATTGGAGGAGGAAGACGTGGTGTTTGTTTGTGAAATGATGGCCCCTCCCACAGTGAGCTTAGTGGTTAGGTAGTGGGATAGATAAATGAGGTGTGTGTGCGTGTGTCAGTTCCAGTCCTATATTAAACTAACCACAGGTGAGTCCTGCTATAGCCACTCTCCACTTCTCCATCTCGATCTGCCTCGTACAGCAGCACTGCTCACATCTCAAACCAAAAGGAAAAGTGGGTCTGGTTCCTCGAGGGAATCGTGTGATCGTGTCCACAGAGCCTTCCCACCTCACTGGAACAAACCTGCCTCACATCCACTCACAAGGAAAGATTATCCAGAGAAACCAGAGAAACGAGAGAAAGGTTTGACGGTTCAAACACCTGGTGTCCTCCTGTTGAAGGTGTTTCTTATCTTCCCTTTAGGATAGATGTGTTTCCTCCTGTTGAAGGTGTTTCACATCTTCCCTTTGGGATAGTGTTTGGTGTTTCCTCTTCCAACAAGGCAAAGTGCCTGTTTCTATACAGCTGGAGGGGGTTTGAACACTATATCAGATTGTTTCATAAGAAACATACAACAGAAAAGGTTGAGGCGATTAAGTGTTTGTTTGCTGTTCCGAGAGAGATCACGGATTCCTCTCGTGCAACGTTTCAAGTCCTTAAAGCTTTATTAGCCTATTTACAAACGCCCGGCCTGGATAAATCTTTCCTTTCTTCCGTGTCCCTCTGAGCAAGGTGACTCGACGTTCATGACTTCATTAATTAGCTGTGAAGTCAGAGGCTTTAGGAATTCATAGCCGCAAAGTGTTCCCTTGTCCACTACAGTACAGCACTGTGCTCGTACTCCTGACCCCACCACAGTACACACTGTGCTCGTACTGCTGGACCCCCACCACAGTACACACTGTGCTCGTACTCCTGGACCCCCACCACAGTACACACTGTGCTCGTACTGCTGGAGCCCCACCACAGTACAGGACTGTGCTCGTACTCCTCGATCCCCACCACAGTACAGCACTGTGCTCGTACTCCTGACCCCCACCACAGTACACACTGTGCTCGTACTGCTGGACCCCCACCACAGTACACACTGTGCTCGTACTGCTGGACCCCCACCACAGTACAGGACTGTGCTCGTACCCCTGATCTCCACCACAGTACAGGACTGTGCTCGTACCCCTGACCCCCACCACAGTACACACTGTGCTCGTACTGCTGGAGCCCCACCACAGTACAGGACTGTGCTCGTACTCCTCGATCCCCACCACAGTACACACTGTGCTCGTACTGCTGGACCCCCACCACAGTACAGGACTGTGCTCGTACTCCTGATCTCCACCACAGTACACACTGTGCTCGTACTCCTGATCTCCACCACAGTACAGGACTGTGCTCGTACCCCTGATCTCCACCACAGTACAGCACTGTGCTCGTACTGCTGGACCCCCACCACAGTACAGGACTGTGCTCGTACTCCTCGATCCCCACCACAGTACACACTGTGCTCGTACTCCTCGATCCTCACCACAGTACACACTGTGCTCGTACTCCTGACCCCCACCACAGTACACACTGTGCTCGTACTCCTGACCACAGTACACACTGTGCTCGTACTCCTGATCTCCACCACAGTACAGCACTGTGCTCGTACTCCTGATCCCCACCACAGTACAGCACTGTGCTCGTACTCCTGACCACAGTACACACTGTGCTCGTACCCCTGATCTCCACCACAGTACAGCACTGTGCTCGTACCCCTGATCTCCACCACAGTACAGCACTGTGCTCGTACCCCTGATCTCCACCACAGTACACACTGTGCTCGTACTCCTGATCCCCACCACAGTACAGCACTGTGCTCGTGCCCCTGATCTCCACCACAGTACAGCACTGTGCTCGTACCCCTGATCTCCACCACAGTACAGCACTGTGCTCGTACCCCTGATCTCCACCACAGTACACACTGTGCTCGTACTCCTGACCACAGTACACACTGTGCTCGTACCCCTGATCTCCACCACAGTACAGCACTGTGCTCGTACCCCTGATCTCCACCACAGTACAGGACTGTGCTCGTACCCCTGATCTCCACCACAGTACAGCACTGTGCTCGTACCCCTGATCTCCACCACAGTACACACTGTGCTCGTACTCCTGACCCCCCACCACAGTACACACTGTGCTCGTACTCCTGATCTCCACCACAGTACACACTGTGCTCGTACTCCTGATCTCCACCACAGTACAGGACTGTGCTCGTACTCCCGGATCCTAACCAGTGAACCAGCGACTGTGAACTAATGACTTTCAGGCTGGGTTGTCACCAAACCACACGAGCATTAGACTGGTCATGGTCATGTGACCAGGGTGACCACTGGGGTCTGAATGCTGCTCAGCCCTACAGCAGCACTAAGCTCTACATTGCTTCTTGTATTACCTGTGAATTCTTCTTCTCTGCATCTTGTATTTGAGTTCCTGTCGCATCATTTAGTCTAGCAAGAGAACGCACCCCAGAAATGGTTTGATGTTGCACAATGATAATTGAGATGTTATTGTTGCATTGTAATGTTAAGATATTATTAATCTTAGGGAGTCAGGTGAATGAGTGGTTAGGGAATCGGGCTAGTAATCAGAAGGTTGCCGGTTCGATTCCCAGCCGTGCATATTATGTTGTGTCCTTGGAAAAGGCATCTCACCCTACTTGCCTCAGGGGGAATGTCCCTGTACTTTACTGTAAGTCGCTCTGGATAAGAGCGTCTGCTAAATGACTAAATTAATCTTGTTCATGCCTGGTGTCCCGTGGTGTGTGGTGCCCTGTGCCTGACTCTGACTGTCAGAACACACGTCTGATCCTTGATGCTCTGCTGTACATCTGTACGGGGCTTTGGGATGAAAGCTCCTGCTAAACGGATAAAAGGTTTCCAGCCAGCTGGCTCTCTCAGCTCAGAGAGGGTGTGAGTCCAGGCAGGCTGGCATCACGCTGCTGGACCAGCAGGAGTGCTGTGGGCCTCTGGGCCGAGGACGGGTCACCTGGGCTGAGGACGGGTCACCTGACCCCTGGGCTGAGGACGGGTCACCTGACCCCTGGGGGGAGGACGGGTCACCTGACCCCTGGGCTGAGGACGGGTCACCTGACCCCTGGGCTGAGGAAGGGTCACCTGACCCCTGGGGGGAGGACGGGTCACCTGGGCTGAGGACGGGTCACCTGACCCCTGGGCTGAGGACGGGTCACCTGACCCCTGAGCTGAGGATGGGTCACCTGACCCCTGGGGGGAGGAAGGGTCACCTGACCCCTGGGCTGAGGATGGGTCACCTGACCCCTGGGCTGAGGAAGGGTCACCTGACCCCTAGGCTGAGGACAGGTCACCTGACCCCTGGGGGGAGGAAGGGTCACCTGACCCCTGGGCTGAGGATGGGTCACCTGGGCCAGGGGCCATGAACCACAGGGCTGCTTTGATGTTTAGAAAGAGGACAATGTTGTTCAAGGCAATTAGGCACTAAATGGCTGAATCTGGTGGGTTTTATTGTAGCTGTCTTGGGTTACTCGTTCTCCCTCCCTCCCCCTCTCTCTTTCTCCCCTCCTCCCCCCCCTCTTTCCATCTCTCTCTAATTCTGATTCTCACCTTCTCGTTTTCTCACAAAGCACCACTCTCATCCTCCTGCTGTCATGACAACCACGTACCCTTCATCATTTACAAGGACGTGATTTCCCCACGGCATTAAACATAATCAAATGTTTATGCACTCTATCCGTTACGTTGAAGAGACTGAATGTTTCAAGGTTAACCCATATCAGTTTTGTTTGTTATCACATTAACTTTGTCGGTGTTGATAACAGCTTTGTTTCCTGGACCTTGAGGGATAAGAAATTATGCCATTCAACTCATTCACAACTGATTGACAATACCCCGAGTGTTTCCAATGACAGTTAAACCTTAATGATCTGGAATAAGCTGCGTGTTTCCAGCCCTCAGTGTCTCAGTGTCCCTCTGTAGGCCAGCACACCATGCCCCTACACAGGGACACTCTGAAGGTGCTCGAGCAAACATGTCTTAAGACAGGATGGAACAGAGGTCAAGGAGAAGGGATGGAAAACATGAGTGAGTCAGGCAGAGAGAAAGATGGAAAGGGGGGAGACAGAGAGAGGGAGACAGAGAGAGAAAAAGGGATATGGGGGGAGACACAGAGAGAGAGAAAGAGACATGAAGGAAGAGAGGGGAGAGACAGCGAGAGGTGAAAAGAGGGGAGATGTTCATGGAGATTGAAGTGTGGCAGGCTCTGTCTGTGTCAGCTCGAATCCAGTAGGATCAGAGGGGAGGGAGGGAGGGAGGGAGGGAGGGAGGGAGGGAGGGAGGGAGGGAGGGAGGGAGGGAGGGAGGGAGGGAGGGAGGGAGGGAGGGAGGGAGGGAGGGAGGGAGGGGGGGGAGGGAGGGAGGGAGGAGGGGGGAGGGAGGGGGGAGGGAGGGGGGAGGGAGGGGGAGGAGGGGGGGGAGGGGAGGGAGGGAGGGGGGAGGGGGGAGGAGCGAGGGAGGGGGGAGGGAGGGGGGAGGGGGGAGGGAGCGAGGGAGAGAGGGAGCGAGGGAGCGAGGGAGCGAGGGAGCGAGTGAGGGAGAGAGGGAGGGAGGGAGGGAGGGAGGGAGGGAGCGAGGGAGCGAGGGAGGGGGAGGGAGGGGGAGGGGGGAGGGAGGGGGGAGGGGGGGGAGGGAGCGAGGGAGGGGGGAGGGGGGAGGGAGGGAGGGAGGGAGGGAGGGAGGGAGGGAGGGAGGGAGGGAGGGAGGGAGGGAGGGAGAGGCGGAAGTGATAAACGCTACAAAGGAGGAGTGTGTGAGGGTTCAGAAACCAAACTCCCAACTTGGTTGTCATGACAGCAGGATGAAGACAGTGATGCTTTGTCAGAAGAGAAGGAAGAGATGGTGAAAGACGAGTGCAACCAGCTGGATTCTACTGTGGCCCTAAATCACCCTGAACACCCTGCTCCTTAGCTACTGAACTGAGGGAGAGAGGGGAGGGGGGGAGAGAGAGGGGGGGAGTGGGAGAGACGTAAGAGGGAGTAATATAGAGTAGAGAGGGCTGAAATGGGAACCTGATGTGCGGCATCAACTGTGAGTGAAAAAGAGAAGCTCGAGGGAGGGAGAGGGAGGGAGAGGGGGGAGAGGGAGGGAGGGAGAGAGAGGGAGAGGGGGGGAGAGAGAGAGGGAGCTCGAGGGAGAGGGAGGGAGAGAGAGGGAGGGAGAGAGAAAGGGAGAGGGAGAGAAAGGGAGAGCTTGAGGGAGAGGGAGAGAGGGAGGGAGAGAAAGCTCGATGGAGAGAGAGGGAGGGAGAGAGAGAGGGAGGGAGCTCGTGGGAGAGGGAGAGAGGGAGGAAGAGAGAGAGGGGGATCGGGCGAGACGGAAAGAGGAAGGAAAACATCATGAGATTGATCAAAATCGTCAAAAAAATTTAAGGGCCTTGAGAGAAATGATGAGCGGAAAAAAAGTGCGAGATGGATCATTCTGCCAGAGAGAGGGAGAGAGAGAGAGAGAGAGAGAGGGAGGGAGGGAGGGAGAGAGAGGGAGAGAGGGAGAGAGTGGGTGGATGAGTGAGAGAGAGGAAAGAGGAGACAGATAATGAATATGAGTATTTCATCCTCTCTGAACGGTAACAGATAAGGCTGGGGTCTGACCAGAAGTACAATGGCAGAATAACTGTATTAATATCGCTTCAGATAAGTACACAGAGCACTATCCCCAAAATAATCTCCTGGATCTCAGCATTATCATTCTGGCTCAAACAAAAACATGCTGTTCACCCCAGAGAGACCCCTGTGCAGCTTCACTCCAGTGAGACCCCTGTGCAGCTTCACTCCAGTGAGGAGCCTGTGCAGCAGCAGCTTCACTCCAGTGAGGAGCCTGTGCAGCTTCACTCCAGTGAGGAGCCTGTGCAGCTTCACTCCAGTGAGGAGCCTGTGCAGCTTCACTCCAGTGAGACCCCTGTGCAGCTTCACTCCAGTGAGGAGCCTGTGCAGCTTCACTCCAGTGAGGAGCCTGTGCAGCTTCACTCCAGTGAGACCCCTGTGCAGCTTCACCCCAGAGAGGAGCCTGTGCAGCTTCACTCCAGTGAGGAGCCTGTGCAGCTTCACTCCAGTGAGACCCCTGTGCAGCTTCACCCCAGAGAGGAGCCTGTGCAGCTTCACTCCAGTGAGGAGCCTGTGCAGCTTCACTCCAGTGAGACCCCTGTGCAGCTTCACTCCAGTGAGGTGCCTGTGCAGTAGCAGGGCGCGTGTCGCCTGTGCAGGGCCTGTGCAGTAGCAGGGCGCGTGTCGCCTGTGCAGGGCCTGTGCAGTAGCAGGGCGCGTGTCGCCTGTGCAGGGCCTGTGCAGTAGCAGGGCGCGTGTCGCCTGTGCAGGGCCTGTGCAGTAGCAGGGCTCGTGTCGCCTGTGCAGGGCCTGTGCAGCGGGAAGCCCGAGCGTCTGCTCACGGCTGTGCTGAAAGGATTACACGTCTCTGACAAATAAGTGACTGTGTAGAACGGGATTACATTCCGCTTGCCCCTTTACGCGCTGTTACGAGTGAACGATCCATTCCGGTTCCCTCACGCAACACACACCACACACACACACCACACACACACCACACACACACACCACACACACACACCACCACACACACCCATATGGTCCGCTTACATATCACCGTTTTCAAAACAGGAGCTTAGGCCCTCATGCGTGTGATGGACGGGGTATGGCGTGGGAGAGAGAGAGAGAGATAGAGAGAGAGAGAGAGAGAGAGAGAGAGAGAGAGAGAGACTAGGAGAGAGAGAGAGAGAGAGACTAGGAGAGAGGGACAGCGAGAGAGAAGGAGAAAGAGAGAGGGACTTGGAGAGAGAGAGAGTGGGTATAATGCAGAACCAGCAGACAAACTATTCATTAGGACAATTTCATATTCCTCTGTAGCACAGGAAGTGATTAAACTACTGGGCTACTTTTACTGTGTGTGTGTGTGTCTGTGTGTGTGTGTGTGTTTTGGATGAGAGAGGGAGTGGGGTGGGCGGATAATTGCCTGGTACAGCGTTCTAGAATGTCTGATGCCAAGCCGCAATCTCTGCAATGTTGTTCCGTCCATTCAGGAAGGAATGCTCATTACTGATGACTAAGTTTCACCATGCCAAGATCACAGTGACATTGAGGGAGAGGGATGGAGAGAGTGATGGAGGGAGGGAGGGAGAGGGAGGGAGAGAGGGAGGGAGAGAGAGATAGAGGGAGATGGAGGGAGGGAGGGTGAGAGAGAGAGCTAGAGGGAGGAAGAGAGATGGAGGGAGAGAGAGATGGAGGGAGGGAGAGATGGAGGGAGAGAGATGGAGGGAGGGAGATAGAGGAAGAGAGAGAGAGAGAGAGAGGGAGGAAGAGAGAGATAGAGGGAGGGAGATGGAGGGAGGGAGGGTGAGAGAGAGCGAAGGAGGGAGGGAGGATGAGAGACAGAGATAGGGACACAGGGTGGGAGGGAGGAAACAATATGGAGATGACTACAATTAAGCTTGAGGACATTTGCCATCAGTCTGGACGTGTTTGTGATGGGCTGCCCCAGGGCTCAGATAAACACGCTTTAAAGACACCAGCAGTCCAGCTGAGGAAGACAGATCACTGACAGATCACTGACAGATCACTGACAGATGTCTTAGAGTGTGTTAACCCCAAAACTTTTCTCTTTTTAAGAACCATGGAGCTGCAACAAATCTATTCAATGCGACATTTATGATCAGCAAAGACAAATTATAGACTGCAACTATATCATTATCATGGGTGTATCACTTAATGTAATTACTGGTTGTTTTGATGAACTAAGGTTAAAAATGTATCATCATTGTAAATGTGATGTTTTTGTCCTTCTACAGGTTGGACAGAGGACAAGTCAGAGCTGTTGCCCGGACAACGGGGACGGACCCTAGCAACACCATGGCCCCTCCCCCAAAACTCACCAAGGCTGCCTGTCTAAGTAAACTAAACCCGTAGACTTTAAAGTTTAAAAGAAAGAGAAAATCCACAAAGTTTGTCTGATTCATGTCCGAGGTCTCGTAGAAGGAAGCCTCTCGCTTCTCCTGGAGACAACAGATGGAGGCTCTGCCTCCGGGTTTTCAATGTCGCTAACGCTAGCCGAGTGAACAGCTATGCCTTCAAAGGTCTCCTGTTTCTACCTGTTGACCGTGGTTTGCTGGGCTAGCGCTCTGTGGTACCTGAGTGTGTCCCGGCCGTCCTCCTCCTACGTGGGACAGCTGTCCGTCCCCGTCCGCAAGGCTCCCAAGCTCCATAAGAACTCCACCTACAGTAACATCCGCTCACGGCCTCTCAACCCCCACGACTTCGCCTTCCTCATCAACGAGCCCAAGAAGTGCGAGCCGGAGACCCCCTTCCTGGTGATCCTCATCAGCACCACCCACAAGGAGTTCGACGCCCGCCAGGCCATCCGGGAGACGTGGGGCGACGAGAGCACCTTCTCCGATGTCCGCATCGTCACCCTCTTCCTCCTGGGCCGCAACACCGACCCGGTCCTCAACCAGATGGTGGAGCAGGAGAGCCAGATCTTCCACGACGTCGTGGTGGAGGACTTTATCGACTCGTACCACAACCTGACCCTCAAGACCCTGATGGGCATGCGCTGGGTGGCCACCTTCTGCCCCAAGGCCCAGTACGTCCTGAAGACGGACAGTGACATCTTCGTCAACATGGAGAACCTGATCTTCAACCTGCTGAAGCCCACCACCAAGCCCAGGAAGAGATACTTCACGGGCTACGTCATCAACGGAGGGCCCATCAGGGACATGCGCAGCAAGTGGTACATGCCCAGAGACCTCTACCCCGAGAGCAAGTACCCCCCGTTCTGCTCGGGGACGGGGTACGTGTTTTCATCGGACATTGCCGAGCTCATCTACAAGACCTCCCTGCACACCAGACTACTCCACCTGGAGGACGTGTACGTGGGGCTGTGCCTGCGCAAGCTGGGGGTCCACCCCTTCCAGAACAGCGGCTTTAACCACTGGAAGATGGCCTACAGCCTGTGCAGGTACCGCAGGGTGGTCACGGTGCACCAGATCTCTCCGGAGGAGATGCATCGCATCTGGAACGACATGACCAGCAAGAAACACCTCAAGTGTTAGCCAGGCTGGAGAGGCTGTGGAGCCGTGCCAAGCAGGAGAGATGTCATCACCTCTTTCCTCTCCTCTTTCCTCTCCGTCTCCCCCCCTCTGCCTCTCCCTCCTCCTTCTTCCTCTCCCTGCCTCTCTCCCTCCCCTGTCTCTCTCTCTCCCTTGCCTCTCTCCCGCCTCCTGTCTCCCTGCCTCTCTCCCTCCCCCTGCCCCTCTCCCTACCTCTCTGCCTAGCTTCTCATTGGCTATGTATAGCACATGACCCAGTGTGTATGTAACTGTCTGACCTTTGTCGGGGCATCGGATAACTTCACCTTTTTACCAGGCCGGGGCTCTCAACTCTAACTCTATTATCCAGCTCTGTAATATTCTGCTCACTGAATATCTAACCAGTGCGTCCGACTAGCAGGCTTCTTATTCCTGCGAACAGAACAAATAAAACAGGATGTTACCCGCGGCTACAGCAACAACATGTCTCATCTGTTCATGCGTAACAAAAATCGAATGACTGTATATTCCACTGTCCACAGTCTTAGCAGCAGAAGATAGAAACCGGTGAAGGCTTAGAAACTTCGTAGCGTTTCCCAAGAGCTGCGTTTCCCGATAACGATGGATCGTAGCATCGATCGAGCAAAAAAACAAAACCATCGATATTTCTTACATGCGTTTCCCAATGCTCGTAAGGAGTAGGCTAATCTATGCGCTTTCAAGAGCTACGAATTTTCAAGAGACACTTTAGCTACGATGTCTTTGGGAACGGCCTGTAAAACTAAGATTCGTCGTACGATGGATTCTACGATCAACTTTGGCTAACGACGCTTTCGGGAAACGCAGCCCTGGTAGCTTGGATGCTTTCAGACTCATTTACACTGAGCTTGATAACTGCTAACATAGATATCTCCGTCCCTGATGCACTGAGATGAAACATAAGCTGCACTGATACACACTAATCCTGTGCGCACACCGTCGCTAGGTCATCTGTAAGGTTGATGAAGAATGTATTCTGTTCATTCGGGTTTTACCAGATCATGTATTGTATATGTGGGATGTGCTGTTTGGTTTTAGTGAAGACCATGACACGGGGCTGTGTGTATATCAGATGCTGCTTCAGCGCCGTACTGATCATACACACGATCTTAGATTGTGAGAAGACTCTGTAACAGTCACTTGTATGACTTCAAGGTCCTGTTTGCCTCTGTAATTAAGTTGTAAAATGTTATTTTAAAGATCAGACATATTTTCTTACTGCTAGTCCAGAGTTGTGCTTATACATCCATCACCTATGACGTTATCTCTTGAACTCCAGTGGTTTACTTTTGCGACAGACAAACAGCGTTGTGAAGATATGAACCACTCGCGTTCTCACGGGGGGGTTCGGTCTGTTTCTGTCCTACCTGCTGCTGTCAGAAGGCACTGTGTTATATCACAGGCACTGTTATATCACAGGCACTGTTATATCACAGGCACTGTTATATCACAGGCACTGTGTTATATCACAGGCACTGTGTTGTATCACAGGCACTGTGTTACATCACAGACACTGTGTTATATCACAGGCACTGTGTTATATCACAGGCACTGTGTTGTATCACAGGCACTGTGTTACATCACAGACACTGTGTTATATCACAGACACTGTTATATCACAGACACTGTTATATGACAGGCACTGTGTTATATCACAGACACTGTGTTACATCACAGGCACTGTGTTATATCACAGGCACTGTGTTATATCACAGACACTGTTATATGACAGGCACTGTGTTATATCACAGGCACTGTGTTATATCACAGGCACTGTTATATCACAGACACTGTGTTACATCACAGGCACTGTGTTACATCACAGGCACTGTGTTATATCACAGACACTGTGTTACATCACAGGCACTGTGTTATATCACAGACACTGTGTATATCACAGGCACTGTGTTATATCACAGACACTGTGTTATATCACAGACACTGTGTTATATCAAGTGTTATTAGTATGACTTCATCCACAAGGACTCCATGGCTGCTTTTCATTGCCAACTTCGTTCATGTTTGAGTGCATTTATTTTTTTGTTTTTAAATATTTTGGATTAAAAGATGTTTTACAAGACTTTGTTTCGTTGGAATTGTGTGTGGTGGGGTCCATTGAATGTGTGTGTGTGTGGTGTTCTCAAGGGACTGTGTCTCCATGTCAAAGTAAGGTACTATATGTGTGAAAGCATTGTGGGCTGTCAAAGAGTGGGACATTAGGCTCCAACACCTGTAATGGGTGTGGACTGCAGTGTGTCTGTGTGTGGTCTCCCATGCTGACTGATGCGTTTAGCAGGAGAGAGAGAGAGCACACCAGCTCCTTTCATCCACGTCCCTCTGGTGTCCCTCTGGTGTTCCTCTGTTTCTGGTGTCCCTGACTCCCCTGGGAAGGAAACAGGAGAGACGGTTCACAACCAGGTCTCACAAGGACACAGACACTTACGGGTGCCTTAACAAATGGTGCAAAATCTTTGGGGAATACAAAGACTCTTTCTATATATGTACCATTTACTGACAACCACCAAGCGTTGCATATTGCAAGTACTGTTATTTGTTAACTATACCTTGCAGGGTTTGTAGTCGAGTCGGAATAATGTAATTATTACAATTTTTCGCAAAAGTTTCTCAGTCGGAATCTGAGTGAGTTCTGCTCACTTCTTTTGTCATCACACAGTTGAATATATTGTCTGAAATGACAAACTAATGAGAAGCCTGCGTGGTGGTAATTGAGTAAATACTTTCTCTGTGGAGCGTTTAATAGGGTAAAACTCACAGAGGGTAAAACAAAAACAAAACGAATTCAGGGAAATGAGCCTGGTAAGTAGCGAAGCAGTGAGAAAAAAATAAGTAGGCCTAGACCTCGTTAAAGGAAGGGAAAATTACGCTTGTGTCATCGATGTGACGCGGTCTTGATGAGTTAATGCCTGTTGCTGTTATATGTCGACAAGTACTGCTGGTATGGTGGAGAGCAGCAATGTGTCACCACACAACCACAAGTCCAAAGTCTCACATTAGATTAGGACCTAGGGGTTTCTGGGCCATAATATGACATGACAAATAGTAAAACTAATACATTTGTTTTATGAGGGAAACATTTCATAACAGTGTAACTAAATTGAATTGGTTACACTCGTGATCAATTCTCAGCATAAATACCGTTGGTTAAAGCGGTGTTTATAGAGATGGTCCTCACATTGTCAGAGGACAGTGAGTTCACATCCAGCTGTGGGTAGATCCGGAGGAAAGTATGGATGAGTGATGACATTTGTTACAACGGCCTAGCATGAGACGAAAGCTACTGTTCCAGCACGTTCTTTTAAAACTCTTCATGTGGCGCTGTGCCACTGTGGAGGCGGAACATCTCTGTTTCCTAATGCATGCTCTTTACATCAAGCGCGAAGGAAAAACTAGCGCAAACATGAATATGGATATCAGACTTTATTATTGATATGTGCCTTCAGAGGCTCTGGCATGCCGTTCCTGTCATCTGACGGACAAGATTTCAGGTCGAAGAATTGTTTTCTGTCATCTTTTATAGATGGATGTGATTTAAATGGAGAGCATATATTCGTTGGTAGGCGCGGAGCAGGGCGGCTGACGGAGATAAGTGCGACACCGCCAGGAGAAGATCTACGATGCCGCGCCAATAAATTAACTGTTTAAACTGCCGAATGAACCCTTCCTGCCTGGTTTGATGAAGGGCAGTTACTCGTCACATCCGTCCTGTATGCGTTTCAATGCATAGTAAAGCAGCTGACTCATATTAATGTTGGCAGGCCTGAAAACCACAGTGAGTTGTGTGGTGTGTGTGAGTGAAATTAATACACACCTCTGTCTCAGCCATAACGTGAGCCGTTCTTCTTCTTGCCTCCTGCCTCACTCCATGGTAGCTTCGTAGACTAGCTTACCTTTGCATGATAGAAGAAGAAATGAATAAAGAGAATAAGTAGGCTAATAATAATCATGCCACCAAATTCAGATGAAACTGCTTTATAAAGTAACAAGCCTGGTTGGAAAATGAAAGAGTTAGAAAAAACTATAGTAGGCTATTTGTACTTCAGTAGTCTACATACCATCTCTGGTGTGTGTGTGTGTGTGTTTTGTGTATGTTTCTGTGTGTGTGTGTGTGGTGTGTTTCTGTATGTGTGTGGTGTGTGTGTGTGTGTGTGTGTGTGTGTGTGTGTGTGTGTGTGGTAGAGGCCTAACTACCAGCATCTCAAAAAGCACATCCTTTGTTTCATAGTTGTCAGGGCTACGGGTTGCTAGGGGTTGTGAATACACTCTAAATCACATCGTCGCCCCATGAGGTAAAACATCAGCCTAACCCAAGGCTAACGACGTTTAATGTTCAAATGACTCCTTTAGTGTGCTACTTAGTCTGCGACAAGAATAGCAACATGCTATCATTAACTGTAGATTTCTCTGCCTGAGGGGGCCTGGTGGCTTGATAGGAGAGGTGTGGGACTGTACTGAAGTTAAGCATCTACTGTACATGAGTGTGTGATTATATTACATTATCATAAAGTGTTTATAGCCTCACAGGCCTATTGTCGATCTTCTTTTTAGCGCTCTGCTTACGCAACGCTGACCTGAGGCTAGGCACGCTGCGCTCCGGTGAATTTGTTTGTTCTGCTAAAGTCTCTGTGTGTCGCACATCCAGGTCATGCCTGTGTTTCTCCGATCGACTCTGCTGCGTTTCATGTCAGAGGTTCACAGCAGTGTTCCTAACCAGCCCAGACAGCGGAGGATCTCTGCGTTTGTTACCGGGAGTAAACCTGAGCTCCGGGTATGCGTCATGAATAAGGGATCAGGCCCTGGTCCTCACAACATGCCCCGCTAGGCTGTAAAACGTGTTTCCTGATTTCTGAATCCAAGTTATGCCCGTTTTTTTTATAAAAACGTATTCATACACATATTTTCATTATTTACTATTCCATTTATTTGTCAATTTTCCACTTTCTCTCATAGCCCACCCTCGTAGGCTACATCCCCATTAGAGAAACAGATGGTGTGGGTTCAGGGATTTAGGTGGGTGCGTGGGTGGGGTCAATGTAATGTTATTAATGGAAAGTGGAGACGGAATGTTTTTGAAAAAGTCGAGCTGGAATCCAAATTTTCTTAACTTAATATACTGTAGTAATGAAAACAAAAATACATAATTTTGCCTTAGGCAAGGTCCTGTGATGAAACTACATAAACACCTTCCTATTGGCTAACTAAATAATTTTATTTTTTACAGCAGTTTGTTGGGCTGTCATTACATTACTCATTCTCTGTTGCTTTGGTCTGTAATCCCTCGCGAATATGTGATACCTCGCGCTCAGGATCATCCTCAGGGCCAAGAACGCATTTCCGCAAAGTGGTCGTTCTCTGCATTCAAGATTAAAGGGAAAATTGAGTTTCACAGTCATTAGCGGAGGCGAGTTGTGCAGACATGCAGGCAAGAATTAGGTGCCTCATTTGGGATGTAATTAATCTCTATTAAAATCTCATCCATCGCGCTTTCTACCTGACCTACATCCTCGATGCTATGCTGCCACCAGAATTTAGAGAGGAAAAGGGGGAGGGGGTAAACAGGATGAGAGGGGTGAGTGATGGAATGAGAATGAAGGAGGGATGTAAAGAAGTAGAGAGATTGAAGGAGGGAAAGAAACAGAAGAGAAGAGTAGGTGAGAGGTGGAAGGAGATAGGTATCAAGAGGATTAAAGGAGAGATGGCAGAAGGGAGGAATGAAGAAGTGTAGAGGAGAGAGAGAGAAGGACGGAGGGGTGGAAGTGTAAATGATAGATGGAAGAAGGGAGGGAGGGATGGAGAGGGTAGGGGTGGATGCAAGGAGGGAGAGTGAAGGAGGAGTAGGGAGGTGGAGATATCAAAGAAGCCTCACAATCGCATCTTGGTTCTGTGAATTTGAGACCTCTTAAAGAATAAGTGCTGCCCAATTGTACAGACTTTAAGCTCACCTCTAAGACTGCTATCTTGTGAAGAAGATTAATCTCTCCCTCCCCAACTCTAACCCACAGTAGCTCCTTCTCGTCTTCTCTCTCCCTCTCTTTCCTTCTTGCTTTCTCTCTCTTTCCATCCCTCTCCCTTCTCCCCCCTCTCCCTCTCCTCCTCTCTCTCCCTGTTTTTCTAAGATTAAACAGTAATCTTAGAAAAGAAGTAAAGGAGTCACAGATATGGGCTGAAGGCCTGTAATCAGGTAAACGAGCTCAGAAACTTGAAGATGTTTTCTCTAACAGCGTGTTGATTTTCAGAGTTGGGGAAGTGCTTACCAGGAACAGTGTAATAAAACAACATCCCAGCTAGCAGGCACAGTGCAACAACAACAGTAATAACATTTCAGCTATAGTAGGCAATTAGAAACAGTGCAGCAAAAACGACTTTATATCTGAAGGGCAACATCAAACTATTTAGTTGGTTCCTTCAAGACTTGTGCAACAGAATCTCAAATGCAACATGAGTATAACTGATAGTTTCTCTCTATGGCTGAAAGGTTATTCATCTTATTAAAAACAACGTCTGATTCCTCATGCTAAATCGATTCCACAATGCCAGTGTACGAATGTATAAACTCAAATCTACACATGACAGAAGAAGAAGGCTTTGCTGTTTCTGTGCTCTTGTGTTGTGAAGGGGAACACATGGTTCTGTACGGTCCTCTAAAGGGGAACCCATGGTTCTGTACGGTCCTGTGAAGGGGAACACATGGTTCTGTACGGTCCTGTGAAGGGGAACACATGGTTCTGTACGGTCCTGTGAAGGGGAACACATGGTTCTGTACGGTCCTGTGAAGGGGAACACATGGTTCTGTACGGTCCTGTGAAGGGGAACACATGGTTCTGTACGGTCCTGTGAAGGGGAACACATGGTTCTGTACGGTCCTCTGAAGGGGAACACATGGTTCTGTACGGTCCTGTTCTTTCTCTTTCTATTCCTCTCTCCCCCATCTCTCCATTTCTCTCTACATATATTATTCTCTATTTTTTCTTTCACTCTCCCTGTCTCTCTCCATCTCTATAACTCTTGTCTATCATCCTTATTTTCAGATGTAGAACTATGGTGCACTAATCTGAGTCTTCCAACTTCATCACAATGAGGTTCCTGTTAATCAGCTCCAGAGCCGCTGATCACAATCTAAACTCACAGATCATTCACGTCGTCAGAGGAAAGGATCGTTCTGGAAAATGTTATCAGACTTCAAGTATCCGCCAGATTAATCACTGTCATATCCTCGGCTCAAGGCTCAAGGTTGCAATGCCCCCTGTGCATGTGAGAAAGTGTATGTGAGAGAGTGTGTATATGTGTGAGAGTGTGTATGTGAGAGAGAGTGTGTATGTGAGAGAGTGTGTATGTGAGAGAGAGTGTGTATGTGAGAGAGAGTGTGTATGTGTGAGAGAGTGTGTATGTGAGAGAGTGTGTATATGTGTGTGAGAGTGTGTATATGTGTGTGAGAGTGTGTATATGTGTGTGAGAGAATGTGTATATGTAAGAGAGTGTGTATATGTGTGTGTAGTGTGTATGTGAGAGTGTGTATATGTGTGTGAGAGTGTGTATGTGAGAGAGAATGTGTACATGTAAGAGAGTGTGTATATGTGTGTTAGAGTGTGTATGTGTGTGTGTGTGTGTGTGCATGTGTAATGTGGCAGTTGGCACGTATACTCGTTAGTCTGTGTGACCGTGACTCTTGTTGCTAGGAGGCAAAACAGAAGTTTGAAAAAGGCTGAGGACACGAGACAAGGTCAGTGATTGGCCGACTCATCACAGGAAGCTTGTCTCTGGAACACTTCCTCTGTCCAAACCCTCGTCCGCTCCGCAAGATAATGGAATATGAAATGAAGGGGTTCCGGTCTCTGGGGGATTGTGGGAGATATGGCTGCTGGTGTATGATGTGTGAATATACGGTTCTTTATGGTTGTAATAACCTAGACTAGCACTGCAAGGTGACACACGCACACCTGCTGACTCACACATGCACCTACACGTTGAATACACACACACGTTAGAATCCAATTTGATTAGATCATATATGCTCCAATCCCCACTCACACAGACAGAAAGTCATGCCTTCTCATGCAGGGGTACTGTTGTAAACATGGGAGAATAGGGAGGGTGCATTGACGCGTCGGAGAGCAGAAAGACAGAGAGATGACGCGAGAGGAGCGAGAAAAAAGAAAGAAAGAAAGAGAGAGAGAGAGTAGAGAGAGCGAGAGAGAGGAAGAAAGAAAAGAGAGACGAACAGAAAGAGAGAGGCAAGAAGGCAGGACAAGAAAGAAAGAAAGAAAGAACGAAAGAGAGAGAGAGAGAGAGAGAGAGAGAGAGAGAGAGAGAGAGAGAGAGAGAAAGATAGAAACACGAGAGAGAGAGAGAGCAGAGAGAAGAGAGAGAGAGAGAGAGCGAGAGAGAGAGAGAGAGAGAGAGAGAGAGAGAGCGCAAGAGAGAGAGAGAACAGACGAGAGTAGAGCAGATCGCTAGCGAGACGAGAGAGATATGAGAGCTCTGCGATCGACGCGATCTCTCTCTCGCTCTCCTATCATCTCTATCGATACTCCTAACATACCTCCCATCCCTCCCTCCTCCCTCCCTCTCTCTCTCTCCACGCACACAGAGCTGAATTATGTCATTGTCAGCTGAAAGGCAGTCCCCTGGGCCAGTATTGACTCCAAACACACAGTTAAAGAGGCTCAACACTTACCCAATCATGACAAATCACCGTTCCGCAGGCCTACACACCTAGCGGGGGCTGTAACGATTGCTCGGGCACGGATAAAAGAACCCCTGACACAGAACAGTAGAGGCGGCTGCCTTGCCTCCGCAGTAAATCCTCTTGTGATCAACGCTAATGTGGTCAGCATACTGTAGCCTCTTTTCCTGCTATTGACTTGTTACGGTTCAGTGTGTTCCGAATATTAGGCTACTAACTCCTTTCTCGTTGCCAGGTGTGTTGAATAGCGTTGGGTAGGCCCTAAAGATATCATCGGGGGAATTTTTGTTTCTGATTGGACTGTTGCGATCTTGCCGCACGCTGATTTGCATGTGTTAGCTACGGGGACTAAATGTGGGAAAAACACAATTGTGACTTTGTCATTATGCAAACAGGCTTAGCACAGAAATTATACCTTGTCAACCTCATAAAAGACACAGACACAGAAACACAAAAGGCATACACAGCCTATATACACACATTCACACACAGCATACAGATCTTGACAGACGAATATCTGTTAAACTAGGCCTATGCATTTAACTCTGGATTTCCCTTATGTAATAGCGCATTGTTTCGTACTCTCAACGTTCCCTAGGTGTACCATGCTATCCAGCTGCACACCCACACCTACATGCTTTATGGACTTGACAGGTTCTTGAAAAAAAGACTGGTCGATTTTGTGTCCTGGTGCAGATTGGAAGAGGGAACTCTGCCCCCTGCTGGTTAGACAGGGGTATTGTCAACAATGCAAGCCTTGGTTTGAATAATGACAGTTTGTCTGGGCAAGTGGTTATCACTTAGGATAGCCTATATTTTATTGTTTGATAAGGTTGTTGGCTGTTTGCTATTGGTTGTAAATAGCTAGATATGAACGTCATAATTTTCAGTCAAAGGGAAGTGTATTTCGGTTGAGGCTGTAGTCTTTTGGTTGGCCTATAGCCTACTAAAACATCCCTGGCTCAATTTCTAATATATGAGGAAAAAGTGACGTCTTATTATATTAAGTGTCAGAGCAGGGTGAATAGCAATAGCCTAAACAAATCAACATAGACACAGCCTTCCTCGAATGGCAATACCAATTTGGGCATATTCTGCCCTTCTCACCTCCAACGTCTTCAGGAATGCAGGCGACACTCGATTTCCATCACCCGTTTTTATGCGGCAGTATCAATCAATATGCTATTGGCGCTATGGCACGAAGTCAAACGACCGTAGTCTCAGTGGATGGCTTGGCTGAGGCGAGCGGCACAGATTAGATTCCTTCACCGGAATACTAATTCAAATGTTGTCATTTTGGATTGTTGTGATTAAGAATCCATTCCCTAAAGGTCCTTCGGTGTGAACACACATTACCGCTACCCGCTGGTCTCATCCGTCGTACCCCTAGAGAGACAGGTTAGCTGTTGTGTCAAATCAACACCTGATATAGCCCCCAGCGAATAGATAGCCTTTTGTAATGGGATGTGTACGCAGGTTAGGCCTAGACTACTTGCCTTAAATCTTCTACGCAATCTATGCCTTTTTAATAACCATTTTCGCCACTTCTTTCATTCATCTCATAACTGGAGATTGGCTAGTTGTTGTGGGGCTTCCACACAAGGTAGGTACGGGACGATAGGTTTACAAAGTGTTGCTCTGCCTTCTGAAAGCTTTCAGGAATTATAGTTAGGCCTATGTTCATGAAGCGTATTCTGTTTATTGAAAAAGAAAAACATAAAATGAGAACATTTAACACTGGTTGTTTAGAAAACGTATTATTACGATAAACAGTACAAGAGACAAGGAAGGAGGATATGGAAACTGAGAGATAGTAGACAATCATCAGATGAGATGACCTCAGCGGTCACTGGCGTGACACTGAAATCATCCAAAATGGTTCTTGGCTATGCTGCTATTTTCTAAATTCTGTCAATTCGAAACATTAGATCAATTAGAAGGCAAACGTATTACACGTAAACATACTTAATTCAATTCACCTGTCATTCAACTAAGTGTTTGCAGCATTGAAACTTAATATACATGGAATGTAAATCTGACAACTTAAAAAAAAGAGCAGATTATAAAACCTTGAGCTTGATGACCAAAACCAACAACCCAGTGAAACCACGTCAAGGTTCTAACCCCCTCTCCCCCTTCACAGCATGACAACCCTCAAGCTGCGAAAATAAATACAGACCGATCGGGACGGGAGGGGAAAAACATTTCCTGGTTCCGTTTCCTTCTCTTTTGATTGGTTACCATCCCTTTGAGCAGTTAGCTGATTGGTGCCCCCTGTGGTGACTAGTTTGTAATAGGCCCCCTTGAGGGACATGAGGTGGTCATGTGATCCTTGCTCCATGAGGAAGCCTCGAGACATGACGGCGATGATGTCAGAGTTCTGGATGGTGGAGAGGCGGTGAGCGATGACGATACAGGTCCGCCCCTCCCTAGCTTTGTCCAGCGCCTCTTGCACCGTCTGGAACACACACACACACACACACACACACACACACACACACACACACACACACACACACACACACACAGACACACGACACACACACACAGACACACACACACAGACACACACACACACACACACACACACACGCACACACACACAGACACACACACACACAGTTTTTCCAATAGCTCAGCAGAGAGCGATGCATGTCCTGTGATATTGGTTTTCAAAGTATTTACCGTAAGCAGCTACATAACAGCAGCCCATAATAACCTCAACCACCTCTTAGCCTTTAAATGTGTTCAATAGATCAATACGTTTTGTAGTATTTGATTTAAACAATAATAACAATAATCATTCAGCGGGCGCTTACAAAGGGGGATTTGAACCTGTGACCCCTCGAGTTATACCGATCGTCAATCCAATGTTGCTGTTTGAGGAGGGGGGTATGTGGTGTTTGTGAGGGCTGGTATGTGGTGTTTCTCGCACCTTCTCGCTCTCTGTGTCCAGTGCGGAGGTGGCCTCGTCCAGCAGCAGGATCTTGGGGTCTCGGATGATCGCCCTGGCGATGGCTATACGCTGCTTCTGACCGCGGGACAGCTGTGAACCCTGTGACCCTACGTTGGTGTCGTACTTCTGAGGACGGGAACATCAACACAGGGGTCAGGTGGCTGAGCGGTTAGGGAATCGGGCTATTAATCAGAAGGTTGCTGGTTCGATTCCTCGTACCTCGGGCAGTGACATCACAAAGTCGTGAAGCTGGGCTTTCTTGGCGGCGGAGATGACGTCGTCCATGCCCACTTCTCTCAGGTTGTCGCCGTACTTGATGTTTTCGCCGATGCTGCAGTCGAACAGGATGGGCTCCTGGGACACGATGCCGATCTTGGAGCGCAAGAACTGGACGTTGACGCCCGTCGAATCGTGACCGTCGATGATCTGAGAGGAGACGCAGAGATGGAAGGGTTAGCGTTGAGCTGACTTGTGTTTGTGTGTGTGTTTTTACATAACCGTGTGTGTCACTGTGTGTGAATGTACACACTTTACATGCATGTCTGTTTGTAAGTCTCTACTAGCCCCTACTCACCACCTTGCCGCGGTCGGGGTCGTAGAACCTCTCCAGTAGCTGGACGCTGGTGCTCTTCCCACATCCGCTGCTGCCTACGAAGGCCAGAGTCTGACCGGGCTTCACTGACACGGTCAGACCGTTCAGCACCTGGATGTCTGGTCTGGTCGGGTACGTGAAATCACAGTCGATGAACTCCAGGTCGCCTTTGAAGTTATCCTGGCAGAGGAGAGAGAGAGGAAGATTAGTTAGAGAAAAAGAAAACAGTGTTTCGAGACTTCTTCTTCTGCTCCCCCTCAAACAGGATAGTAGGTTTCTGCCGGGGCCTGACGAGGGCCCTTAGAATCCTCCTCATCTCCCTCCCGTCGTCACGGCGCCCCTGAACTCACCCACTTGTCTCCGCCCTGGCTGTACACGCTGATTGTGGGCACGCGGTCCAGGAGCTGGAAGAAGCGAGCGGCGGAGATCTTGGCCTTGGCGTAGTCGGGCGTGTAGGAGGACGCCCGGCCCAGCGCCGTGCCGCTCGTCACGATGGCAGAGATCACCCTGGAGCAGGAACACAGGAAAAAAGCAGACAGACAGGTAAGCAGACAGACAGACAGGTAACAGAGACAGTAGACAGACAGGTAAACAGAGTCAGTAGAAAGACAGACAAGTAAACAGTGACAGTAGACAGACAGACAGACAGACAGACAGACAGACAGACAGGTAAACAGAGACAGTAGACAGACAGGTAAACAGAGAGACAGTGAACAGACAGACAGGTAAACAGACAGACAGGCTCACCTGAACACCAGGCTGAAGTGCAGGCCCTCCTGCCTGACGAGGTAACCTCCGAACCTGTAGGAGGCAGAGTTGGCCATGAAGACGACGCACTGTGCGAAGCCGTAGCAGGCTCCGTACACTCGGGCCTTCTTCAGCGCGGCCTGGTAAGGGCTGTCCAGCTGGGCCTCGTACATCTGGACGAAGCTCCTCTCCTTCCCCAGACCAGCGATGGTGCGGATGTTGTTGAGGGCCTCGCCGGAGATCTGGCGTTCGAGAGACAGGGATGAGCTGAAAGTGATTACCGAGCAAAGACGACTAGTGACGTGTAATGGTGTGTATGTTTCTGTGTGTGTGCCTGTGTGTGTGTGTGCTGTGTGTGTGCCTGTGTGTGTTTCTGTGTGTGTGTGTGTGTGTGCCTGTGTGTGTGTGCCTGTGTGTGTGTGCGTGCCTGTGTGTGTGTGTGCCTGTGCCTGTGTGTGTGTGTGTTTCTGTGTGTGTGTGTGCCTGTGTGTGTGTGCCTGTGTGTGCCTGTGTGTGTGTGTGTGCCTGTGTGTGTGTGTGTGCCTGTGTGTGTGTGTGCCTGTGTGTGTGTGCGTGCCTGTGTGTGTGTGCCTGTGTGTGTGCCTGTGCCTGTGTGTGTGTGTGCAGCCCACCCGCCCGGCCGTCTCCATGGCCTGCTTGTCCTCCTTAGCGAAGCCGGTCAGCATGCGGGCCTGGAACCCTCCGGAGAGAGCCAGGAAGGGCAGGAAGCACATGATCACCAGACTGAGCTTCCAGCTGAAGTAGAAGGAGATGATGATCGCTACCCCGATGTTGGTCATGGAGTTAACGATCATGCCGATCTGGGAGCCAGTAGCCTGAGGGGGCACGGAGGAGGAGGAGGAACGACTCGTCGTCAAGAGATTGCAGGTGCGAAACCCCCCCCTGTACATGGCTTTAGATAGAAGCATCTGCTAAATGCATGATGACATCATCATCACAAACAGAGAGGGGGAGGGGAGAAGCAAATTCCCCCCCAAAAAATTTGTGAACCAAAAACACATCCAGGCTACAGGAGGGTTCAGGAGAGTTCAGGAGGGGAGGGGGGGTGGAAGAGGGTTCAGGGGGGGGGCAAGGGGGGGGCAGGGGGGGGCAGGGGCGTCCACACTCACCCCCTGGACCTGGGAAGCGTCCGTAGCCAGCCGTGTGGTCAGCGCCCCGGGGCTGTTCCTGTGGTCGTCGAACCAGCCCACCTCCTGACCCAGCATGGCGTGGAAACCCAGCCTTCTCAGACGACTGGTGAGCAGCTCCCCAGACTTGGAGAAGGCGTAGCCCTGCACACACACATACACACACACACACACACACACACACACAGGAACACACACACACACACACACACACAGAGACACACACACCACACATGCAGAGACACACACACACGCAGAGACACACCACACACACAGAGACACACACACGCACACACACACAGAGACACACACACACAGTGGAAACACACACACACACACAGTAACACACACAGGAACACACACACACACCACACAGAGACACACACACACACAGGAACACACACACACACAGAGACACACACACACACGCACAACACACACACACACACCACAGAGACACACACACAGTAACACCACACAGGAACACACACCACACACACCACACACAGAGACACACCACACACACAGAGACACACACACACACACAAACACCCACACAGAGACACACCACACAGAGACACACACACACACACACAAGAACACACACACAGACACACACACACACAGGAACACACACACACAGAGAGACACACACACAGGAACACACACACACAGGAACACACACACACACAGGAACACACACACACAGAGAGACACACACACAGGAACACACACACACAGGAACACACACACACAGGAACACACACACACAGAGACACACGCAAGTTGTAGTCATCGTCACCATCACCATGGAAACAGAGGAAGAGCCAGGACGTACCTGAAGCATCTGAGTGAAGAAGGAGACCACGCCCACAACCACGAAGAACATGCAGATCCCATCGATCTCCTTCTTCTGAGCCACGGGGTCTAACACGGAGAACGTCTACACACACACACGTACACACGTACACACATACACGTACACACACACAGACAGACACACACAAACAATGATGAGTAAGGGAAAACCTTTTTTTACATTTTAACTACCTCTTTCTCTCTCACACACACACACATAGCCCCATCACATTCTCCAGGACTTTAGAAAACCTTCACGTTAACCACCTCTCTCCCACACCACACCCACACACACACACCCACACCCACACCCCCACCCACACCCATGCAGCGTACCGCCAGTATCTGGCTGAAGAGCAGGGAGTAGACGGGGTTGACCCCCCCCGTTGATGGCTGCTCCGATGGTGCCCACCACCATGTAGGGCCACTCAGGAGCGTTGTACTTCAGGATCCTGGCCACCGGGGCCGGCTCCACATGCTCCTCCTCCTCCTCCTCCGCTACGGCACTCTGAACACACACACACACATCGTTATGCATACACACAAGCACATAAACACACACACACATGATTATGCATACACACAAGCACATAAACACACACACACATGATTATGCATACACACAAGCACATAAACACACACAGATATGTGTGCACACACACACACACACATAATTATGCATACACACACATACAAATGCATACACACAAGCACATAAACACACACATGCACACACACACATATATGTGTACACACACACACACACATGAATACAAATACAGATATATAAATACATATAATTACAGATATATATAATTGCATACATACACGCTCACAGTACCCAGAAATAGATCATAAATAAGGTGCTCGATCGGCCGTGTGCACAAGCGTGACCTCACAGGGAGAGAGGGCGATCACACAGATGTCATCGTGTTTGACAGGAGGCGAAAGGCTTACATTACCGCACGGTCAGTGATCCCCAGCACACACACACTCTCTCTCACACACACACTCTCTCACACACACACAAACACTCTCTCACACACACTCTCTCTCACACACACTCTCTCACACACACACAAACACTCTCTCACACACACTCTCTCACACACACACACACTCTCACACACACCTTTACACCACACTGCCGCTTGAATTATTCAGTATTATTAGAGTTTTGTGATGTATTTGTTTGATAAGTACAGCAGCTCATAAGGTTAGGACTTACTTTGTTAATGATAGGTTTTGATGTATACATAATGTTTTGAATTTTAAAACACTGAATTCTCATCTGAATATATTTCAATGTAAAATAAAATTCAGGTTGCTCAAATCCGAGCCTAAAAAATTCGATCTTTACAAATTCAACCAAAAAAATAAAAAGCGACCCTATCAAATTCCAGACAAAAATTTTCCAGCTGAAAAAAATTCTAGCCAAAAAAAAATTTGAGCACTTGTTCTGCACTTGTCCAAACTGGCAACACAGACAAACACACACTGACCATTTCATATCGCCCTGGGAGACGGAGTAGGCCCTGGGCCCCAGCTCAGCGGCGATGGGCATGGCGGCCTCCGGGACGAGGCTGGACAGCTGGGAGCGGGACCTCTGGCGGATAGAGGCTCTGGGGGAGACAGATCATCATCGGATCAACACACAGCACAGCGCTCTGACACAAAATGGCTGCCAAACGTGACTGGTAACTAGGCCCCAGAATGGCTGCTAAACGTGACTGGTAACTAGGCCCCAGAATGGCCGCCAAACATGACTGGTAACTAGGCCCCAGAATGGCTGCCAAACGTGACTGGTAACTAGGCCCCAGAATGGCTGCCAAACGTGACTGGTAACTAGGGCCCCAGAATGGCTGCCAAATGTGACTGGTAACTAGGCCCCAGAATGGCTGCCAAAACGTGACTGGTAACTAGGCCCCAGAATGGCTGCCAAATGTGACTGGTAAACTAGGCCCCAGAATGGCTGCTAAACGTGACTGGTAACTAAGCCCCAGAATGGCTGCCAAACGTGACTGGTAACCAGGCCCCAGAATGGCTGCCAAACGTGACTGGTAACTAGGCCCCAGAATGGCTGCTAAACGTGACTGGTAACTAAGCCCCAGAATGGCTGCCAAACGTGACTGGTATCTAGGCCCCAGAATGGGCTGCCAAACGTGACTGGTAACTAGGCCCAGAATGGCTGCCAAACTTGACTGGTAACTAGGGCCCCAGAATGGCTGCCAAACGTGACTGGTAACTAGGCCCCAGAATGGCTGCCAAACGTGACTGGTAACTAAGCCCCAGAATGGCTGCCAAACGTGACTGGTAACTAGGCCCCAGAATGGCTGCTAAACGTGACTGGTAACTAAGCCCCAGAATGGCTGCTAAACGTGAATGGTAACTAAGCCCCAGAATGGCTGCCAAACGTGACTGGTATCTAGGCCCCAGAATGGCTGCCAAACGTGACTGGTAACTAGGCCCCAGAATGGCTGCCCAAACGTGACTGGTAACTAGGCCCCAGAATGGCTGCCAAACGTGACTGGAAACTAAGCCCCAGAATGGCTGCCAAACGTGACTGGTAACTAGGCCCCAGAATGGCTGCCAAACGTGACTGGTAACTAGGCCCCAGAATGGCTGCTAAACGTGACTGGTAACTAGGCCCCAGAATGGCTGCCAAACGTGACTGGTAACTAGGCCCCAGAATGGCTGCCAAACGTGACTGGTAACTAGGCCCCAGAATGGCTGCCAAACGTGACTGGTAACTAGGCCCCAGAATGGCTGCTAAACGTGACTGGTAACTAAGCCCCAGAATGGCTGCCAAACGTGACTGGTAACCAGGCCCCAGAATGGCTGCCAAACGTGACTGGTAAACAGGCCCCAGAATGGCTGCCACAACACAACACACTGGAATCCTCCCAAGAGGGAGTTGAAGGAGAGCTGGGTTCTAGAATGTTCAAGCGAGGCAGTGACGTGGTGCAGTGGTGGCTGATGGGAGATGTAGTTCCTGTGTACCTGAAGCTGGTTCGGTAGCTCCCAGCCCTGGAGAGACTCTTCTTCTCCTCCTGGCGGGCTGCTCGAGGTCGGCCACTGTCACAACACAGAGAGAGAGGTCACCGCTGGTCACAGCAGGGAGACGCCACAACACACAACCACCCAGAGACCTGCTCTTGTACATGTGCTGGATAGATGCTTGTGTTTGTAGTCACTGGCTTTACACATGAAAATCCTATGTACATACACAAATGCATCTTTACATAAAAATGTGCATACGTGAATATAAAAACAATACATTTTACATACAGGTGCTGAGGAGGGGTTGTGAGGGAGAGGAGGTGTGTGGAGGGAGAGGAGGGAGAGGCGGGCTGTGGTTCTGTGTAGAGGAGGGTGGTGGAGGGTGTGGCGGGTGGGGTGGTGGAGAGGAGAGGAGCTGTGGAGGGAGAGGAGGGTGTGGAGGGAGAGTCGGGTGTGCGCGCGAGGTGCGCGGGTGTGCGGCGCGAGCGTGTGTGCGGCCTAGCGCGGTGTGTGCGTATTGTGGCGGCGCGGGTGTGTGCGGGTGCGCTTGCGCTGCGGTGTGCGAGGGCCTGTGGTCGGCGCGCGGTCGCGGCGGGTGTGGCGGCGCGTCTGTGTGTGGCGCGCGAGCGGGTGTGGAGGCGGCTGCGGCGGGTGTGGCGACGCGGCGGCGCGGCGGGTGTGGCGGGTGGTGGCGTGCGCGGCGGGTGGTGGAGGAGAGAGGGTGTGGAGGGTGTGGAGGGCAGGAGTAGACGGGTGTGGGTGTTGAGGAGGGTGTGGAGGGAGAGGAGGTGGGAGAGGTGAGAGTGTGAGTGTGTGGAGGGAGAGGAGGGGTTTGGTTGTGGAGTAGAGTGGGGAGGTGTGGGGAGAGGAGGGTGTGGCAGGGTGTGGAGGAGAGAGGTAGAGGAGGGTGTGGCGGGCGGCTGGCTGTGTGTGTGGCGGTGTTGCGTGTGGGGTCGTGTGTGTGTGTGTGTGTCGCGGCGGGTGTGGCGTGTGTGCGAGGCGGGTGTGGCGGGTGTGGGTGTGTGTGTCTCTTCTGCGAGGAGTGCGTGGGGAGGTGTGGCGGGCTCGGGTGTGTAGGCGGGTGCGGAGGGAGCGGCGGGTGGCGGGTGTGAGCGGCGCGCGCGTAGCGCTGCGTGTGGGAGCGGCGCGGCGGGTGTGGCGCGCAGCGAGTCGAGGAGGTGGTGCGCCGTACTCTGGCGAGCCTTCTGGTTGAGGCCTTGTCTCCCTGGCTCTGCAGGGTGACCAGGGTGAAGTAGACCCCCTTCCTCTCCAGCAGCTCGTTGTGCTTGCCCCTCTCCACGGCCCGCCCGTGCTCGAAGCCCACGATCACGTCTGCGTTCTTGATGGGTGGACAGGCGGTGGGCGATGGAGATGGTGGTGCGCCCCATACGGACCTGGACAACATCCGGAAACCAGGGTTGAAAGATTTGGGGATTTGAGCAAGAGAGTTTCTTTGCTTTGTTACTTCAAAAAGTGACAGGTCAGGCTGTCTCAACCCTCCCCTCCCCTCCCCTCCCCTCATCTCACCTCATCCCTCCCTCCATCCTCCCTCCCTCCCTCCCTCCCTCCCTCCCTCCCTCCCTCCCTCCCTCCCTCACCTCCCTCCCCCCTCCCCTCCTCTCCTGTCTCACCTTATCCAGGGCCTCCTGCACCACGCCTCACTCTCGTTGTCCAGGGCTGAGGTGGCCATGTCCAGCAGCAGGATGCGTGGGGTTCCTCACCAGCGCCCGGGCGATGGCGATCCTCTGCTTCTGCCCGCCGCTCATCTGCCCTCCGCCCTCGCCCACCATCGTGTCGAACTTCTACGTGAGCACAGACCAGGGTGTCCTCTGGTGAGGAGCTTAGCGTGACCTGTGCTCCCTGTGCTAGTGTCTGTGTATCTACACGTCTCTTGTATTTGGTGGGTTTATCCACCGGGAGTGTAACATGCTTTGTATGTCGATTAACCTCAAGGATGATTAATCTCAGTCTATGTTTTAGGTAGTCGTGCTCTCTCAACCTAACTACGGTGCTGTTGTCTCAACCTACCTGTGGCAGGTCCAGGATGAAGTTGTAGGCGTTGGCCTCCTTGGCTGCCATGACGATGTCGTCCATGGATACCCCAGGGCGACCGTAGCGGATGTTCTCGGCGATGGTGGTGGCGAAGAGGACGGGCTCCTGCTCCACGATGCCGATAAGCGAGCGCAGCCATTGGATGTGGAGGCCTCTGATGTCATGACCATCCAGGGTCACCTGGAGCAGAAGAAGAAAAACAAAGTATGTTGATAAAAAGCTTCTTTTTTTCTTCACAAATTGTGAAGAATTTGTTAATTTTTTTTAATGTTTTACCCAAATTGTGAGTCTACTTGTATATATACCCTTAAAGAACAAGCGTTTGGACTGCATAGATAGAGATACGTTGTATCCTGGTGTCCATGGTGAGCTAGACGTACCGTGTGTGTGGTGTGTGTGTGTGAGTGTGTGTGTGTGTGTGTGTGAGTGTGTGTGTGTGTATCCTGGTGTCATGGTGAGCTAGACCTACCATGCCCTCCTTGGGGTCGTAGAAGCGTTGGATGAGCTGAACAGCCGTGCTCTTCCCCGCTCCGCTGGGGCCCACGAAGGCGGTCGTCTCCCCAGACTTCAACCGCTACGCTCAGCTGGTCCAGGATCTGACACATCACATCAGGTCAGAAAATCACATTTTGGTTGTTTAGCACTTTTTACAAGCAATGTCACAGACTGCTTCACAGAGTCCCGGAGAACTGCATCCAAACTAATCTAAACTCTCAAGGAACACGAGGAGAAACAGGACAGATGTAAGAAACTCTCCTCCAGAGGGGGCTGATCACTAAATCATCCTCTTGTCTGGCTTTCTACAAGTCACGTATGACCAGAATCTAAAGCGTAACTCCCCCAGGTTTTTATGTATTTATACATGATGATTTTATACTGATGATGTCACTGATGACGTCACTGATGATGTCACTGTCAGAGAGACGATGAGATAGAGAGAGAGAGAGAGAGAGAGAGAAGAGAGAGAGAGAGAAGCAGGTGTGCAGACCGTGTACCTTGACCTCTGGTCTGGACGGTAGTGAAAGGTGATGTTGTGAAACTCGATGTCTCCCTTGACCTTGTCCGTTTTGTACCCCCCGCTTCAGAAAAACAGTCGATCTCTGGCTCCTGCCACGCAGAGACAAACAGACATGAATAATCAAACGTGGAGCGATGGAGGATACACCTCCATTCAGGCATACAGGCAGATCAATACGACAGATCAAGAGGTCACAGGTTCAAATCCCCATGGAGGGTAAAAGCGTCATGTGGCGTGTGTAGCGTGTGTGTAGCGTGTGTGTAGCGTGTGTGTAGCGTTGGTGTAGCTTGTGTGTAGCGTGTGTGTAGCGTGTGTGTAGCGTGTGTGTAGCGTGTGTGTAGCGTGTGTGTAGCGTGTGCTGGATGAACAGTAACGTAAGGGAGTTCCCACCCGGTCGATGGTCTCGAAGATGATGGTGGCCGCGCCCCTCCCTGAGGCGAAGGCCTCCAGGCAGGGAGACGCCTGGCCCAGGTTCAGAGCTGCTATCAGCACGCCGAAGAACACCTGACAGGAAGAACATCGGGGATTACTACTACCACACACTGAGAGAGAGAGAGAGAGCGAGAGAGTGAGAGATGACCGATGAGACGAGAGAGATGAGATGGGGAGAGGGAGAGGGAGAGGGAGAGGGACGAGGGAGAGGGAGAGGGAGAGGGAGAGGGCAGAGGGAGAGGGAGAGAGGGAGAGGGAGAGGGAGACACAGAGAGAGACAGAGAGAGACAGAGAGAGACAGAGAGAGACACAGAGAGAGACAGAGAGAGACAGAGAGAGACAGAGAGAGACCTGCCTGTAGCATGGTATACTGGGTGGATGGTGTTACCTGTAGCAGGGTCCCAGGTGTGTACTCCCCAGAGTCCAGCACCAGACTGGAGCCGTACCAGAAGGCCAGAGCGTAGCACAGGAAGATGATGAACCACATGTAGCCTGTGAAGAACCCCATGATCAGCCCCTTCCTGATCCCCCAGCGCTGTGCCGACAGCAGGTTCCTGTCGTACCTGGGCGACGGGGGAGGGGTGAAAGGTCAGAGACAGAGGATGTGATACAGGTGAAGGTGAAGCTCCGCCCCCGGACGTACCTCTCCACCTCCTTCTTCTCCCCTCCGAACGCTGCCACCGTCCTGATGGAGGACAGGACCTCGTCAGCCACGGCACCCGCCTTGGCGTACGCCTGCAGCTCCTGACCTGTTAGCTTGGCCACGAACTAGGAGCAGAACAGGAGAGTTAGGGAGGAGGAGAGGGGGCGAGGGGAGTGGAGGGGAGCACAGCACAATGTGGGTCTCACCAGAGCCATGAGAGCAGCCCCTACACCAATCAAAGGGCTGGCTGCGATGATGACCAGGGTGAGCTTCCATCCCTTGACGAAGCCCATGAGGAAGCCACACACGAACGTGGTGAAGCGCTGGATGAAGATGCTCACCTGGTCGGCGATCGCATCGTTTATCTTGTTGATGTCGCTGTAAAGCAGCAGGACCAGAACAAACAAGTCAGTAATCATGTGACCATAACAAGTCTGTGACAGTAATCATGTGACCATAACAAGTCTGTGACAGTAATCATGTGACCATAACAAGTCTGTGACAGTAATCATGTGACCATAACAAGTCTGTGTTTGACAGTAATCATGTGACCATAACAAGTCTGTGTTTGACAGTAATCATGTGACCATAACAAGTCTGTGTTTGACAGTAATCATGTGACCTAAACAAAGCCCTGGCTCGTGTACTATGTCATGTGACCTAAACAAAGCCCTGGCTCGTGTACTCGTGTACTATGTCATGTATTTATTCGGCAGGCACTTTCATCCAAAGCGATGTACAGGCTGGAGTTTGAACTTGCCAACTCTGGCACTTATTTGCTTTTCACAATGTATGCTTCATGTTTGGCTACTCGCAATGTTTTGGGGCTATCTCGTTGTCAGTGACCTATGCTCTTTTGTAAAGCTCTCTCTTGGAAGTCGCTTTGTATAAAAGCGTCTGCTAAATGAATAAATGTAAACTCTTGATCCGCTTTGCAACTTAAGCACTGAGTTGTAGCACCCATCCCCTTTCTCTGTGTGTGTGTGTGTGTGTGTGTGTGTGTGTGTGTGTGTGTGTGGTGTGTGTGTGTGTGTGGTGTGTGTGTGTGTGTGTGTGTGTGTGGTGTGTGTGTGTGTGTGTGTGTGTGTGTGTGTTGTGTGTGTGTGTGTGTGTGTGTGTGTGTGTGTGTGTGTGGTGTGTGTTGGTGTGTGTGTGTGTGTGTGTGTGTGTGTGTGTGTGTGTGCACATCCTTTGTTTCATAGGGATTGAGAATACACTCTAAATCACATAGTCGCTCCAAACGACGTTTAATGTTGGCTGTGTATAATGTGTTGTAAATAAACACATTATAATTGTAATGCTTGTTCTTTTCCTCAGGTCTTCTACTCACTCTGACATGCGAGTGTTTAACTCTCCCACAGAGTTGGTGTCGAACCAGCCGATCTCCATCCTCATCACCTTACTGAAGTACATCTTCCTGATGATCTGGATCTGTCTGGCCGCAGACGACACCCAGAGGGAGATCTGCCAATCAGAGCACAGGGAATCCATTCAGACCGCTCCGTCCTGCCAATCAAAGCACTCGAACTCGATAAGGCACGAGCAGAAAGGACCCGGAGGCTGGTTGGTCACACTAGAGAATATCTGGAGAATCTCTATTGACAGGACAACATGCCCCAGAGTACACAGACGACATTATTTGCGACAAAATCCATTTGGAGGTATGTGTCTGTCAGGCTTATACCTGAAGGTAACCCAGCAAGAAAACAGCCGTTCCTATGGCAACGTAGTAGTAGGCGAAATTGGTCATCTCGTATTCAATATCCAGGAGCCTGTAAACACATGACTCAAAGGCATTAGACGAGACAACAGGAAATACATTCTGATAGCTTTCGTTCAAGGGGCGCATCAGAAAAGCTCTCAAACACAGACAAACATTTTCATTCTTTTTATTCATCAGGCACCATTTCCAGTTCACCCTCCCTGTCACCAAGACAACGAGACTTGAAAATGGATGATCACAGATGATCACCCTGTCAGTCTCCCAGAGAGAGAGGCCTGTAGATCTCAGTCTCCCAGAGAGGCCTGTAGATCTCTCAGTCTCCCAGAGAGGCCTGTAGATCTCTCAGTCTCCCAGAGAGGCCTGTAGATCTCTCAGTCTCCCAGAGAAAGAGGCCTGTAGATCTCTCAGTCTCCCAGAGAGAGAGGCCTGTAGATCTCTCAGTCTCCCAGAGAGAGAGACCTGTAGATCTCTCAGTCTCCCAGAGAGGCCTGTAGATCTCTCAGTCTCCCAGAGAGGCCTGTAGATCTCTCAGTCTCCCCGAGAGGCCTGTAGATCTCTCAGTCTCCCAGAGAGAGAGGCCTGTAGATCTCTCAGTCTCCCTGAGAGAGAGGCCTGTAGATCTCTCAGTCTCCCAGAGAGACCTGTAGATCTCTCAGTCTCCCAGAGAGAGAGGCCTGTAGATCTCTCAGTCTCCCAGAGAGGCCCGTAGATCTCTCAGTCTCCCCTGAGAGAGAGGCCTGTAGATCTCTCAGTCTCCCAGAGAGGCCTGTAGATCTCTCAGTCTCCCAGAGAGGCCTGTAGATCTCTCAGTCTCCCCGAGAGGCCTGTAGATCTCTCAGTCTCCCAGAGAGAGAGAGGCCTGTAGATCTCTCAGTCTCCCAGAGAGACCTGTAGATCTCTCAGTCTCCCAGAGAGAGAGGCCTGTAGATCTCTCAGTCTCCCAGAGAGAGAGGCCTGTAGATCTCTCAGTCTCCCAGAGAGACCTGTAGATCTCTCAGTCTCCCAGAGAGGCCCGTGGATCTCTCAGTCTCCCAGAGAGAGAGGCCTGCAGATCTCTCAGTCTCCCAGAGAGGCCTGTAGATCTCTCAGTCTCCCAGAGAGGCCTGTAGATCTCTCAGTCTCCCAGAGAGAGGCCTGTAGATCTCTCAGTCTCCCAGAGAGAGAGGCCCGTGGATCTCTCAGTCTCCCAGAGAGAGAGGCCTGTAGATCTCTCAGTCTCCCAGAGAGGCCTGTAGATCTCTGTCTCCCAGAAAGGCCTGTAGATCTCTCAGTCTCCCAGAGAGACCTGTAGATCTCTCTAAGTCAACCAACCCCATCTTACCCACACGCTCTTCCCATTGACTGGTTGATCTGGGCCCAGCTGGACTGGTTCCCCTCCCACACCACGGTCTGGTTCAGGAAGTTCACCACGGTCTGGTTGAAGTGGTCAGCGTCGGTGTGGTTGTGTGCGTCCGGGCTGGTGTAGTTCTGTCTCCACTGGATGGTGTTGTTGACACACTCCTTCCTAGGGTTGCTCAGCTCCGTGAGCTCGATGTCGTAGTCGATGAAGGTGTCGGTCAGCATGCCGAACACCAGCAGCATGAGAGGCTGGGCGGAGCCGTGGAGGACCGCACACACGCCGCCCAGCGTCATCTTCAGAACCTCCCTGCAGCTGGCGAAGCGGAACTGTGGACGCACGCACAGGCATGCACACAGACATACACACAGTCACACACACAGACAGCACAGTCACACACACAGACATACACAGTCACACGCACAGGCATGCACACAGACATACACACAGTCACACATACACACAGTCACACACACAGGCATGCACACAGTCACACACACAGGTATGCACACAGACACACATACACACAGTCACACACACAGACATACACACAGTCACACACACAGACATACACACAGTCACACATACACAGTCACACACACAGTCACACACACAGACATACACACAGACACACACACAGCCATGCACACAGACATTCACAATAGACATGTAGACATATGCACACACGCAGAGACACACACACATCCTTTACATGAGGAAACACACATCTGAACACAAAACAACCAATTGAAAACAAAACTTAAAATACTTTGAAGAACAGCAGGTTTCAAAGATGGATTAGAAGTTTTACCAGCTGGAAGAAGCCAACTCTGATAGCGGCGACATCGTCTTTGCCCGAAGACCTGAAACAATGTGTACAAATATGAATATGTAGAAAGTTCCCGAACAGGAACATTTGTAGAAGGCGGGGTAGGAGTGAAGTCCAGCTTACTTTGGGGCCGGTGTTGGGGATGTCATGGACCTGCACGGTGACAGAAAGAACTGAATGTAAAACTTGATGTTGTTTTATGTTCTTGTGTTTCTCACTATGTATGACAGATGGTCATGTGTGATGAATACTTTCATACTTACAAGTAGGAGCCATTTGTTTCTGTAATGTGTAGACACGTACATTAGACATGTTTCTTTTATGAGGAATCATTACTGGGGTATATTTTTTATTTACAAATGAATGCAGTTATACCTTCGTCAGATAAATCGTAGCCGTTATTTTCGCGTCCCGAGTTTTTTGATGCTGCGTAATTTCACAGATCCAGGCATCTTGGATGTCTGGAAATCATGCAAAGAGACCAAAATGTACATTCACAGAGCAGTCACAATACATCAGTAACTGAACATTTAAACAGCAGCAACTTAACGTTTATAGAGGACTTGAATGTCAAGTTAGACCAAAAACATATAAACAGAATCACTGAAGTAATAAAGATTAGATTAGATTAGATTCAACTTTATTGTCATTGCACATTGAGTACAGTTACTGAGGCAACGAAAATGCAGTTAGTATCTAACCAGAAGTGCAAAGTAGAAGAGTGCAGAGTATGTGCAAATGGTAAATAAATATCAATATAAAAACAGATAAACTCACCCACCTGTGTCTGAACACGACCGCTCAACGAATGTAATATCTGGAGCGACGACTTGGATCCCGGCCAATTTGAGCAGAGCCAACAAAATCTCAAATTCGATCCAAAACTATAAACATTGGCCTTATTCTAGAGGTAGTCCATTGACACTGTAACGACCCCTCCAGGTATTAGCTGGACAACACACACGGCGTCCGGTCGAGGATGGTTTTGTTCTCGGGGGCGTTCGAGCCAATGTCACTTCAGGCGTATTGAGGCCTTTATTCCGGGGACACGTGCAGCATAACTGGAATTTGGGGTCACGCGTTTCGTTTGGAGGTAAGTGTCCTGCGGGTTTGTTGCCAAAGAGGACAATGAACTCGCTATGTAAAGAATCGCAGGGACAACTACCGGGCAAACACATGCCTGTCTCTGACACTGTAACCAAGTAAACAGCTGCAAACCACACGGAAATATAAAGACATGCATCGTATGAATGTTGAATGAATGTTGGTGGTGGTCGGAGGGGCCGTAGGTGCTGATTAGGGCAGCCAAGCTTCTGCACCACCGGTATGACTGGGTCTGAATGAATACTGGACTCTGTAAAGCCACTTTGAGTACCTTGAAAAGCGCGATATAAATAAAATGTATTATTATTATTATGTTTCCATAAATCCTTTTCGTTGCAGGGTCCCTCTGCTTCAGGAGAGCTTGTCTGCCTACACTCCTAGTCAGGAGTCAGGTGGCTGAGTGGTTAGGCAAACGGGCTAGTAATCAGAAGTTTGCCGGATCGATTCCCTGCTGTGAAAAATTAGGTTGTGTCCTTGGGCAAGGCACTTCACCCTACTTGCCTCAGGGGAATGTCCCTGTACTTACTGTAAGTCGCTCTGGAGAAGAGCGTCTGCTAAATGACTGAATGTAAATGTAAACTTCAAAAGCAACTGCAGCAAAGAGGTTGACAGATTGACTTGTCCTTAGATTGTGTATTGAGTAGGCCTACAGTAGGTCTATCTAACACAGGATATAAAATATGTATTCTGTATGTCATGGGTATTGGGAATGTGGGTAGAAAATAGAGGCAAACTTGTGCAGTTTCAACGCTGAGTAGATTACTGAGTACTGCCTGTACTGGTGACCTGTTGTCAAGACCTGTTGAAATCAGTACAATTTGTTAGTTACAAGTCGAAATCACAGTTGTTGTCAGGCTACAACAACATCAATAAAGGCAGTTATATGTGAGGTATGTACACATGAGATTCTTATGAAAGTGAATGTTCTGAGATTTAAACACGAATAAACACTCATAATAAACAACGTAGTCGGAGTTGAGTAACGCTCCAAACATCCGCGAGGTCATTGCTCTCAGCGTTGCCCATGACAACCTGCTCTGAATGCGTTCCAGCATCTGAGAGGCTCTTAAAAACATTATTAGGCCTACGCCAGAGATGTGTGTGTGCAGTGGCGGACTCAGACTGTTTGAAGGGCAGGGGCGAAAAAATTAAAAGGGCACATTCTCCCAATTAAAAGGGCACTCAATAATTGTTTTCCTATGTAAAGAGCAGCCAATAAGGCACTTTCTCTCATATTCACCACTCTAGAGAGCAATTTTTCAACCATGTAGGCACTGTAAGGGCATTAGAAGGGCACTCATTGAGCACGTTATCGGATTTTCTCTCATAATTCGCCACTCTTTACGGCACTTTAGCGCGCTTTTTCAACCAAGGAGGCACGAAGGGGGGCGGTCGCCCCCCCTGCCCCCCCCCTGAGTCCGCCACTGTGTGTGTGTGTGTGTGTGTGTGTGTGTGTGTGTGTGTGTGTGTGTGTGTGTGTAGCAGAATTTACGCATTGATTTCCTCACACAGACAGTTCCGGTTTTACATCGTGCACTTGAACATTAATATTCATTGTATTAACCATTCATTTTTTTCTGTTGCAAAATTCAAACAAAAAAAAACGATCGAAAATGTTTGTCACACACAACATGACACAAAAACGTTTCTTTTTTTCTTCTTTTTTTTTAAACCTTTCAAACTTTTCTTTTCACATACACAGTAAAACAGAGCCTTTGAATGACAGGTGAGGGTCGAGGAGAAGTGAGGAGATGAGAACAGATAAGCTTATAACAGAGTAAAGCAGAGCAGAATACAATAGATATACAGTAGAGTCCTCATCAATTAGGCCTACTCATCAATAATGCAAAACTTTTTTCCAATCTTTTATCTCAAAAAAGAATTGTTAACTTTTTTATGTGTATGTGTTTTATGCGTTGTGTAAGGACGGTCTGAATTAGGCTTTTTCCAAACGGCCTAATACAAGACAGCAACATTTAATAACCGCCACATAGGCCTACTGGCCGATGTCAGTATGTTACATTTTACATATTAGCCTATATTGTATTCATTTAGCAGACGTTTATATCGAAAGTGCGGTCGGCGGTCTGCGAGACGGTTTTTTAAATTGTATTTTTATAATAATTATGTATTTATTTTAATTATTGCGATACAGCATACAAACAAATGTATAGACAAGTGCTCATCACATCAACCATAATACAACAGCAACTAAACAATATCAGCAAAATAATATATAATTTTAAAAAGACGGGTTGTTGTCGGGTATATGACGTCATCTAGTGTTCGGCGTTTGTATGACAGTTTTACCCAAGAGGGTCTCGCGAAAACATTTAGCGATAAACGTCGGGATTTTATTGGTCAGATTTGACCATGTGATATCCTTAGAATATCGAACTTGGGTACTTGAGTTTAAAGGGGTAACTATTTCCTTGTTGGGAAACGACGACACAGTTATCAGGTAATTATAAAAACATTCTGTTGACTGATTTGTTTTGCTAACTAACAGACAACAGTCTCGGTCCTAAAGTCCTAACTAAGTCGATGCCTAGTAGTTCAAAACCCGTAGTGGTTTGACAGTTTAAGAAACGTTTTGAAGCGTCTTAATCACAACATCATCATGTTCTCAAAGGTTTGCCTTTGTTTTTGTGTAATATGTAATTGATTAGTGTGCAACTACTTCACTGTATAACGTAAGATTATTTAGCCTACTTTTTAATTAGTCGTTTTATTTTTTATAATCTGCTAATGCATGTGTTCCAGTATTTCAAGACGTTCAGATTTCGACCTTAGCAAACGTGCAGGTATGCGTTGATCATTGACAAAGAGCCGTTTCATCAGATAGCGTACCCCAGTCTGCACTTTGAAATTGACATAACTTCTGATATTCACTCAGCCTTGGGCATTCTGTCTGATAGCTGCTACTTTGCACCCTGCATGTGTCTGGGAGCCCAGCAAATATCACAAACGCAAAACAGATTCAGCCCTGCAAGCTTCCAAACAGATGTTAGGATTCAGTTTGATTGTGGGTCGTTGATCTCCAGTCTTCTCAACCTCCAGACATGTACCTGTACGTGCTGGCCCTAGTGGTCTGCTTCTACCTGTACCGCTGGGTCAGGGAGATCCCCCGAGTCGCCGACAAGTCGGACAAGTACGTCTACATCACAGGATGTGACACGGGCTTCGGGAACCTTCTGGCCAGACACCTGGACAAGCTGGGCTTCAGCGTGATCGCCGCCTGCTTCACGGAGAAGGGCGAGGAGGACCTGAGGAAGGCCTGCTCCGAACGCTTGACCACCGCACACCTGGACGTCACCAAGACCGACAGCATCAACAAGGTGGCAGCCTTCATCCAGGACAAGGTTGGGACGAGGGGTGAGTAGGTGGTGTCGTCCTGGGTTGGGATCACATACACATGAACTATACTATAATTATACTGTACTATGACTATACCCAAAAGCTGCACTTGGGTTAGGTATAAAGATTAAACAGCTGTCAGACGTTGTCCTACGTAAATATACTTGATTTTATGAATCCAGTAATGTCCTATGGATTTTTACATAGAGAAACTGTTAATAATTACTTAACACACTCAGACATAGATACAATGTGTTCAGCTAGCACGAGGGTTTCATACCGAGCAATATACAGGGGTGGTTTCGAACCTCTTGAACTACAGCCAAATCCTCCACACACACACTAAGCTACACCCATCCCTCCACACACACACTGAGCTACACCCACCCTCCACACACACACTGAGCTACACCCATCCTCCACACACACACACTGAGCTACACCCATCCTCCACACACACACTGAGCTACACCCATCCTCCACACACACACTGAGCTACACCCATCCTCCACACACACACACTGAGCTACACCCATCCTCCACACACACACTGAGCTACACCCATCCTCCACATTCACACTGAGCTACACCCATCCTCCACACACACACTGAGCTACACCCATCCTCCACACACACACTAAGCTACACCCATCCCTCTGGATCAGGTGAACCCTAACTGGATGACCTTTGACCCCCAGGGTTGTGGGCCGTGGTGAACAACGCGGGCGTGGCCGTGCCCTCCGCTCCCTGTGATTGGCTGACCATCGACGACTACAAGTCCATGCTGGAGGTGAACCTGCTTGGGGTCATCGCCGTGACGCTGAGCGTGCTCCCGCTTATTAAGAAGGCCCAGGGTCGCGTGGTGAACGTGGCGAGCGTGTTCGGCAGGATCAGTCCCGTGGGAGGGCCGTACACCGTCTCCAAGTACGGGGTGGAGGCCTTCAACGACAGCCTCAGGTACTAACACACTGTAGGCTTCTTAAAAAGAAGAACAACTTTTACATTTCAGAGTGTATTTGTATTGACGTAGATTCACGTGTAGTCTGGTCATGTTCACACTGCTGCTGTCTGTTCCAGTCTGCAACTCTGAATTCTTGCAAGCATCTGAGATGTGTTTTTGTTTTTCTTACTCAGTCTTGCTCCAGCATTTGTTTGAAGTGATATAAAGATCAGTTGTATTTAAGATCTGTGCCTAGCGAGGGAGAAAACAGCTAGCAATGACAGCCTGCAGGTTTTGGAAGCGCCGTTTGAAAGAGAGTTTTAACACAGTGAATGATTTGTTTTTTGTAGGTTGAACATGAAACCTTTTGGGGTGAAAGTCCTGTGCATCGAGCCAGGCTTCTTCAAGACCACGGTGACGGACTCTGAGGTGCTGGGGCGCAGCGTCAAGAAGCTGTGGGAGAAACTTCCTCAAGAGCTCAAAGACGAATATGGACACGACTATCTGGACAAGGGTAAAGTCTGTCCTCCATGGAGGGTGGTGTTTTAACTCACACAGTCTGTCCTCCATGAAGGGTGGTGTTTTAACTCCCACAGTCTGTCCTCCATGAAGGGTGGTGTTTTAACTCCCACAGTCTGTCCTCCATGAAGGGTGGTGTTTTAACTCCCACAGTCTGTCCTTCATGAAGGGTGGTGTTTTAACTCCCACAGTCTGTCCTTCATGGAGGGTGGTGTTTTAACTCCCACAGTCTGTCCTCCATGAAGGGTGGTGTTTTAACTCCCACAGTCTGTCCTCCATGAAGGGTGGTGTTTTAACTCCCACAGTCTGTCCTCCATGAAGGGTGGTGTTTTAACTCCCACAGTCTGTCCTCCATGAAGGGTGGTGTTTTAACTCCCACAGTCTGTCCTTCATGAAGGGTGGTGTTTTAACTCCCACAGTCTGTCCTCCATGGAGGGTGGTGTTTTAACTCCCACAGTCTGTCCTCCATGAAGGGTGGTGTTTTAACTCCCACAGTCTGTCCTCCATGAAGGGTGGTGTTTTAACTCCCACAGTCTGTCCTCCATGGAGGGTGGTGTTTTAACTCCCACAGTCTGTCCTCCATGAAGGGTGGTGTTTTAACTCCCACAGTCTGTCCTCCATGGAGGGTGGTGTTTTAACTCCCACAAATGTATTTTAAGATCAGAGCAGACCTCACATTAGATAATTCTTTGGTATAAAATTACAATGAAAATAAAAAAATCTGGTGCAAAGGGTTCAACTCGATGGTACCCATTTAACTAACCAGTATTAAAGTACCCAAACAGCCTCTCCTCTCGTCTCCTCTCTCAGTGGAAGTGATGATGAAGGAGAAACTGGCCCAGATGTCCGACGGGGACCTGATGAAGGTGGTCAGCTGTATGGAGCACGCCGTGTCTGCTTGTCATCCTCGCAAGCGCTACTCTCCTGGCTGGGACGCCAAGATCTTCTGGCTGCCCTTATCCTACATGCCCACCATGGTGGCTGACTACCTGCTCCTCAAGGAAGCCATCCCGCCCGCAAAGGCCGTGGCATAAAGGCCTGTTCACACTGCCCAAACAAGGGTTGTGTTGGTTTGGTGGGATGTGTCTGTTGGTGTTGGTTGGTTGTGAGCAGTTTGAAAATGACAGTTATCTTTCCAAACATTCTAAACAGCCGAGAGTAGAATGCTTTTGAATGTTTGGTGTTTGTTGGACATGGTTGGGGCAGTGTGAACTGGCCGTGACTCTTTAGGCTGTGAGCAGGAAGAAGCTTGAAAGCTTGCAACTGCTGTTTTTATCAAAACATTTTATTTTACACAGCAGTGTCGTAGACATTCCTGTAGCCATTTGTAACTTGTTTTAGTAACAAAGACAGTAGACAACGTTGTATCATGGTAAATCCTTCTACTTGCGTGTAACTAGTCCATAAAATAATACTCAAACATTTTTCTGTATTTTTTTATTGTGATTAAGGTAGTTTGGGTGTGGTCTTGTGACAGAGTTTGTATAATTTGGAGGAGGAGGTTATCTCAAGTCCAACCTTGTTGAAGATTGAGCCCACCTAAACCTGTGAAACCCAAGGTCAAGAGATCATTTGACGTTTAAACAGACAATCTGTTTATCGCATTGTCCTTGGTTTTACTGATATGGATTCTGAAGAAGTGAATCACCTTCAGTAATGGATAACCAACCCACTATTTTAGTAGAACGGATTTGTCAATATTTTCCTTCAGCAAATTACTACTGATGACAGAAAAGACATAAGGTGATCAGAAACACAAGTTGAGACATTGCGACACAGGTGTCTAAAGGTCACTGTGTTTATTTATTTTTAGCGTTTGTGTCTTGCATGTCCTCTAAACAAGGACAAGCACCAAATGGCAAACTAGTATCTACGGTATGTGTGTCCAAGTTCAGACAGACTTCTATAGACGTACACAGGCTTGTTGAAATGTTATTATACAAATACTTTTATTCTATGAATGTGGAAACACTGACCCCCCCCCCACACACACACACACAGACACACACACACACACACACACACACACACACAGACACAGACACAGACACACACACACAGTGGCTAAAAGGACAAAACAAAAAGAAGGACAGGAGAAGTAACTGTTAACTCTCCACGTTGTTCGTTTATGTGCTGTGTAAACTACAACTGCATCTTCACAGCATCCTGTCTCTGAGTTTACAGCATCCCGTACACTTCACACAGTGTAAACAGCAACAGGGAGAGAAGAAAGAGAAAAAGAGGGAGTCAGACGATGAAAGAGAGAGAGAGAGAGCTGAATGGTGCTCTTGTTCCCTGTGTTAGTCTCTCTCTTCCTCCTGTCCTCTGTGAAGGCATCGTCGGGTGCCTCTGAGGGGAGAACAGCACGTCAGAACTCTTTCCTCTCCGCCCCAGCCGACGAGCGCGTGTTCCCAACGAGCGCCAGGGCTTAGAAGCTACCCTCTGTCAGTGCTAATCAGGCCCCCTTACAGCGAGTCTGGACCAGCAGCCAGCCCCTTACAGCGAGTCTGGACCAGCAGCCAGGGGCAGCAGAGCTGAGAGCATCTGGCGTCGGGGGCCATGGACACGGGCGTGTGCGTTCTGGAGCTCCTGGGAGTCCTGTTCTGCATCGGGGCCTGGGTGTGTTCGCTGGCCACCACCACCATGTCCACCTGGCTGACCCTGTCCACCGACCTACTCCCGGCAGAGAGCTACGAGCTGGGGCTGTGGAAGACGTGCGTGGTCCAGCAGGACCTGGGTGGGATGGAGTGCCGGCCGTACGACAGCCTGCTGGGGTTGCCCCCGGAGATCAGGCTGGCTCGCATCCTCATGTGCGTGACGCTGGCCACGGGGCTCCTGGCTCTGCTCCTGTGTCTCCCTGGGATCTACCTCATCAACTGCTGTGACAGCAGGCCGGAGGGGCTGAGGCTGAAGAGGACGCTGAAGATGCTGGGCGGGGTGCTGTGCCTGGCGGCCGGGGTCCTGGGCCTCGTCCCCGTGTCCTACATCGCTCACCTGACTGTCCTCAGGTTCTTCGACGACTCGGTGCCGGCCGTGGTGCCGCGGTGGGAGTTTGGCGACGCCTTGTTCTGTGGCTGGGCCGCGGCGCTGCTGCACCTGGTGGCGGGGGGGGCTGCTGGTCGCTTCCTGCGTGTGTCTTCAGGAGGAACACGGCGCCCTGGCCGTTCCCCTGCAGAGGATGGGGGGGGCGAGCGGACGGTCAGGCCGCCCGGAGGAAGATACCTGAGTATGTTTGAACACCACCTGTGCACTCTCTCTCTCTCTCTCCTCTGTCTCTCTCTCTTCACCACAGGTGAAAGAAACGCTGCTTACTAACTTCCTATCACATGCTTGTCTAATTCAGTTTCTGGAGTATATTTGCTGGGACAATGCACACCGAGCTGCTATTGTAGATATATTCTCACTTTTATTTTTGTATTCAATCGCTCAAAATATCGGGGCAAAATATCAAATGGAAACGATTAATTTTGACCCACAGATAATTTGGTCCGTCGTCATATCGGTATTTTACGTGATCGTGTTTCCTCCGTTGTTAGAACTGTATATAACTATATATGTATACTGTATATTATATAATAATATTGTACTGTAGGACACTTACATCACTGTTCGCTATATATTTGACCTGTTCAACGTCTGCAAGCTACATTTTATTGCCAATGAATGTTGAGGAATCTCCTCCCTATCAATACCACTTGTCTCTGTCGACATCGTAGCACAATAACAGTAGTGCCAGTGTACGCGCGTAGGCTTGAATGGGATCTGTCACGGTTTTATTACTTGTAAAGTTAATTATCTCTTTATGGGAAATTTACGTCAGCACAGATTGTTTACGGTCAATCTCTTCGTGGTATGAATAATATTTGAATTATCTAGCCAAGGAATATGTTGATGATATTGGAAACGTCCCAATTTAATAGAGGAACCTTTAAAGAGCGTTTATGCAAATAGCTTATTGTTTTATGACTTGCTTTCTTATTGGTTGAAGTGTTTTGATGATCGATGATCTGATTACATTACGTCATTACGTCATTACGTCATTGTCTCTGATCAAAGTATCACATTCACCTAAATGTCTTTGATGCACAATATCAAAATACCCTGAATCATAGCCCACGTAAAGCGCTTTAATTTTGCACATTCAAAACTCATCCTATAAATTCTGCTCATTTTCACAATCCTACATTTCCTACACATGTTACCAAAGATACTGTTATGAGATCTCGAATAAAGTTGTATTTATCAAATCAGACTTTCCGTTTGTTTGAGCAATTCACTTCACCGGTTCATCACACCTTGTACAATTATTTTTCCATTCGCAGACGCTGTTATCCAAAGCGACATCAAACAATGTCTTAGATAATCTAGGACATATATCTTCTTTTTTTTTACCAGACCCAATGCAACATTAACATCACAAATAGACTACATAATTCAGATTGCAGTTGACACATTGTCATAAACGAGTTCGTTTGTCCCGTTCTGCACATGCCCAGTTGTTCCTGGAGGCCTCCGGTTTGTCGGTGTGTGATGTGAGTTGACGGAGTAAGTCCAGCGGAAACGGAGCTTATGTCTAAACCCTGCTGGTCGCCTCGTCTGGCCTCGGACAAATATGTTCCTAATGGGCACCTCACCTCAAGGACTACACGGGAAGAATGTGTTAAGCAGTGATCACAAAACTCATTACAAATGGCAGTATTACGCAAGCTCGTTAAGGCCGTGTTTTGCTGAATGTTTTTATTTTTCTGGGTACATCTCGGGTTTTTTTTACAGTGTTGTAATTGTGGGCACATGCCTCTGTGTCGTGTCCAATCCGGATCACTTCCGTCCACCGGCGCCGAGCCTGGACTTTGAAATGTTCCGCGCGCCACAGCCTGTGTCCATGTTGTCCCTCTGAAAGATGCCTTTGTTGCTGCATCACAATGAAGTCATTCTAGCTCGCGATGCTAATCTCAATATCTATCTCGAGCTGTGGTTGGGTTCACATCAGAGAAGTACATGGATCCCACCCCTCTATATGGTAAACAGTGTGTTTGGTTTGTCACGTTACTTTTAACAATGAAAGTTAACATTAAGCCTTTTCAGATTCAACGACCGCACAAAGTAAGTTCTGTTCTAATACTGCCTGGGTTTTCTTTGCGGCAAACCTTGCTCTGTCACACGGAGAGCCATTGTGGTGGTTTAGGGTCAAGGTTAAGGTCTGTAGGTCTGAGAAGTTCCGGAGATTTCTGAATCCATGTATTGAGAGCTGTTATCTCTGAATCTATTCTCTCATTCCCAAACAGCAATCGGATGTCACACAAGTATGCATACTAACAATGCTAAAAAAAGCTTCTCAAACAGTCTTGCACACCTTAACACAGATCTGTAACCAGACCAGACACCTCCACTACAAGGTGGGTCCCTTATCTCTGCGTCTCTCTATCTCTTTTACGCAGACACACGCACAAGCACACACAGAGACACACACACCCCTATTCACACACACGCAACACACCCTACACATACTCGCACACAGATGCTAAACGAGAGCATAGTTCACTCTCGGTAACATAACAGGGGGCCGGAGGACCTCTCGCCATGGGAACAGTCTTGGTAATTTCTTCCAAAACACAAATGCTGACCCCTTTGGTAATTTCTGACGCACCACAGAGACCAAGACAAATTTCCCTGAGCGGGACAATAAAGTTCATCGTATCGTATCTTCCAAAACACAAATGCTGACCCCTTTGGTAATTTCTTCCAAAACACACTTGCTAACCCCTTTGTTATAACAAAGTAATAGCAGTGTAATAGCAGTGTAATAACAGTGTAATAGCAGTGTAATAGCAGTGTAATAAACGTGTAATAAACGTGTAATAAACAGTGTAATAAGTCTTACAACTGTGTGATAACAGTGCCCCCTCACCAATTCAATATTTCATATAACATTGTGCAGTCACAGTGCCCCCCAGCCAGTTCAGATTTCCCAGTCAGAGCAGCTCCCAGCAGAGCAGCTCCCAGCCAGGCCTCATTAAGAAGGAAACACTGAGTCTAAATGAGAACAGACAGGAGCTCATGAGGCTCAGCCTGGTAACACACACACACACACACACACACACAGCTCACCACTGTACACACACACACACACTACACACACTCACCCCCACACACACACACACAGCTCTGTCTGCGCAAGACACAGACACACATACACATGCACACACATACACACACACACACACACACACAGCTCTGTCTGTGCAGGACACACACACACATCCTGCTTTTGGCTCACACATCATGAACATCCCTGCAGTCTCTCCTCTTCACCTGTAAGAAGGTGCCTCTCTGCCGTCAGCTGCTTTACACAGAACTGATTCATTACGGCACGAAAGCTTTGATTTTGAAGACCTATGAAACATTTAATTCTCCTCATTTGGGAAAATCTAAGCCTTTCACTGGAGAATGTTTGTGGGGAAAAAAAGAAGAAGAAAAACGTATATGTAAGAAAACGTCATTATATTGTGACCCTGCATTTTCATTGGCATGTACTGTAAGCACCAGTTGAACAAATATAAAATGCATAACTCACAAACGCATGGTTATACCAGTGTAATAACAGTGTAAAAACCATGTAATAACATTGTAATAACAGTGTAATAACAGTGTAATAACAGTGTAGCAACATTGTAATCACAGTGTAATAATGACATAATAAGGTTGTTTATGTCAAACAATATCAGAGTACGTCTGAAATGCCAGGTTACATTTTGGCCAGTAAAAAATATTATTGGCTGGTAATTTTTCATCTACTTGAAAAATAGATGAAAAAACTGTGTGTGTTTTGTCTGGTAAGCCAAAAAGTTTATTTCGAGCCCTGGATACCAGAATATACTCAAGGGACATTGCTGTTGTTGAGCTATTGCACCACACTACTGGAAATATAAAAAAGTAAACATTTTATGTGGCGAGTTTGTAAAAATCCCTAAAACAAGGAATCAAAATGGGAGAGGATGAATGTCCCTTCGGAGTGGTGGCAGAGACAAATTCAAGAGTGTCATGTGACGAAGTGCATGTTTTTTCCCTCAAGGCTTATGCTCCTATTACTGGCAGCACACAGGAAGGGGACTCACCTCGGGTGAGGTAGCTTGTAAACACTATTGACGATACATTGACCGGTTAAAACGCTGCAATTAATGTTAAAATCGTTTTCTGCATGCTCGTCATTCATCAGATTATTAAAGGATCGTCCTCAATCAACACCGAAATGTCTTCATCCGAACGACTTGAGGCTTCAGATCCAGAGCATCGTTCATCATGACTGTTTACAAGTTCTCGTCCGACTGAAAGACAGGGTTGTCCCGAGCCTGTGACGGCCTCGATGTGTACCGACCCGTCCCTACAGAGTCTCGAGACAGAGACGTAACGTGGCTCGTCCTATCCAGGGTCGTCTCCGCCGGGGGGAGGGGCTCGACGCTGCGTCCTCCCCGGTCCGGCAGCCGGTAAGAGAGGAAGATCACCCCACTGGCGATGAGCAGCGTGGAGGCGACGATACCGACTCCGATCGCCGGGCCGGTGTGCTGCTCCACCGGGGCTTGTGGCATGTGAAACCGCGCCGGGAACGCGATGGTTTGGTTGGTCACCACAGAGTTCAGGTTCCACAGCAGCGGCACGAGAGCCAGCGAGGCAGCTAGCAGGCAGAAGGCGCCCGCCGCGGTGAAGACGCTCCGGACAGGAGCATACTTCTGCAGTCCGAAATAGACGCTCCTCAGGCCGTACACGGCGAAGGCGTTCCCGCAGAGCCCCGCCCCCACCGCCACCAGCATGAGCACCTGTGCGGCCGCCACTTCGGGAGGCGTGTAGTCCTCGGCCAATCCCATTCTCTGGCAGTACATGACTTTGAACTCCGGGGTGACCTGGACGTGGCTGTAGAAACACACTCTCCACACGCCCACCCAGGCCACTCCAGAGGAGATCACAGCCAGGTCGTCTACCTGCCACACCCGCCACTGGACCAATCCCAGTGTAATGCCCGTCAGGATCCATCCCACCGTGCCCACCCATAGGCCCAGGCACTGAGCATGTGCGGTGTGGACCAGGTAGGCCATGGAGGCTGTGAGCGTTGCTATTGGCCGGTTTGTTGTTTTCACAGCGTCATCTCCAGAGAACGTCTTCTCTATCAGCCGTGCCGCTCCTCCCAGGAACTCCTCGCTCTCAAGATGCAGTCAGCAGAGTGTGAGTGTGTGTGTGTGTGTGTGAGGAAAACACTCCCTCTCACCTCACACACCTGCCCGTCCACGGTTACCGTCTCCAAGATACCTGGCAAACAAAGCTTCCACTTGACTCTCTGGGAGACAAAGAGGGAGACACACACACACACAAAACACACGCACACACACACAAAACACACGCACACACACACACAAAACACACGCACACACACGCAAAACACACACACACAAAACACACGCACACACACACAAAACACACATACAAAACACACAGTTAACACCACATGGTACAGTGTGAGCCCAGTTGCTGACCCACCTGTCTAATGACAGAGACAGAATCAGAGAGTCTGAAGCTGTCAGTGCTAGATGGACGTAACTCAGTAAGGAGATCCACAGCTTGGGTTTAGAGAAGGTGTGTCAGTCACATGTTTCTGAGTCCTTTAGAACCACGTACATGTTACACAGTAGTACACAAACTGAACAACGATAAATTGTGATTTAAGTGGCTGGTTAAGCTAATTGAAAATACAGGTGACATTAAGTGACAATACGACTCAATCCAAACTCAAAATAAAAAATATTGACATTTAGAGAAAACAAGATTAAAAACTGATTTAACGTCATTTCATTTTGAACAAACAAAACATTACCTCTGTGTTGTAGTTGCCAGATGAACAGTCTGTAAATAAACCATGTGTTCTGGAAACGCGTCTAAACCTGACCCAGATATCTGTCGTGAGACGCTCCACTTCCTCATCCCTGTTTTATCATCCACAAACGTCAGTAACACTCCCATCCTGTCAATCATTGACCGCTCACCGGGCGAGCGAGCATGCGGGAAGGAAGGGTTATCATTTCCAGTAGGTCACATGCCTATAAAGCCTTCTTAAAAACTTCTCCCGTTAAAATCTGATAAGGAATACCGGAGGATGCGCATGAACTGATAGTCATCGTCTCTGAGTGACTGTGGTTGTCTTACCCTCTCACCCTCTGCACACCAGTCGCTGGGTCGTAGGGCCGCTGGGTCGTAGGGCCGCTGGGTCGTAGGGCCGCTGGGTCGCTGGGCGCTGGGCCGCGGGTCGCTGGGCCGAGGTTTATCTAAGAGGCAGGTTCATACTCACAAGAAGAGTCTCTCTCGCTTTTCAAGAAACTTTTTTTATTATTTTAAATTGGAGTTCAAATGGATGAGAATACACTGCGTGTGTGTTTACACCGTAACGCAGTACAAGTGCACACTTCCATACTAGTCTGTGGTGTTCCCCGGTGCCCAGGCACATGTTCGTGTTGGGATAGGGCTCAGTCCAGGGGACATTCAGGGGCTAAAGTGCTGCTAACTTGCAATATGGCTCGCAAAGCCATTTCATCTGTACAATGACCTTTAAGCTAATTTATGACAACGGACAGAAAATCAATCCCTTTAACACAGACAGAAATAGAAAAAGGGATTTCGTCAGGGCAAAGGTGAGGTAACACAAATGTTGCCTTGTCATGGTCTAAGGGCGTGTGTTTATAAATATATACAAGTTATCCAATATGTAACTATGCTTGATCACATTTCTCGACCGCTGATTAAAACCAGGACATCTTGAAATCCAGGAAAACAATCTTTTCACAAAACCTGGACTAGAAAACAAACTCGTTTGTGTTTGCGTTTTGTTACCAGGTTTGTGTTGAGTATGTTAGTGTACGATGGTGCATCACAGGCCCTTTCAAATGTTCTGGAAATATTCAAAAGTCTACAATAAATTACTAAAAACATATCCTGTTATTAAACACATGACTGATATAAAACAGACAGTCCACCTCATTCAAGGCCCTGGACTGGAGGCCCTTGGACCAGAGAATCATTCAAACACATACAACATGATACACACACACACACCCACACACACACACACACGCTCTCAATTAGTTTCACCAATTGGTTAGATTAAGCGATGCTACAGAGCCAGTCCCCTTTAGTGGCCAGGCCAGTGAAATACAGCTTCAGACCGCCCCCTAGTGGACAGTCCAGTGTGTGCAGGTCTCAGACACCCCCTAGTGGACAGTCCAGTGTGTGCAGGTCTCAGACACCCCCTAGTGGACAGTCCAGTGTGAGCAGGTCCCAGACACCCCCTAGTGGACAGTCCAGTGTGTGCAGGTCCCAGACACCCCCTAGTGGACAGTCCAGTGTGAGCAGGTACCAGACACCCCCTAGTGGACAGTCCAGTGTGAGCAGGTACCAGACACCCCCTAGTGGACAGTCCAGTGTGAGCAGGTACCAGACACCCCCTAGTGGACAGTCCCGTGTGTGCAGGTCCCAGACACCCCCTAGTGGCCAGTCCAGTGTGAGCAGGTCTCAGACACCCCCTAGTGGACAGTCCAGTGTGTGCAGGTCCCAGACACCCCCTAGTGGACAGTCCAGTGTGTGCAGGTCTCAGACACCCCCTAGTGGACAGTCCAGTGTGTGCAGGTCCCAGACGCCCCCCTAGTGGCCAGTCCAGTGTGTGCAGGTCCCAGACACCCCCTAGTGGACAGTCCAGTGTGTGCAGGCTCTGGGGGGTTCAGTACAGCATCCTCTGCTCCAGAGGCAGGCTGTCAGTCAGACACTTGAGCTGCTCCTCTCCCAGCTTGATCTTGTCCTCCAGCTTGCGCTGCTCGATGATGAGGGCCGACTTCATCTTGACGAAGTGCTGGTAGTCGTCCAGGCTCTCCCGAGAGAGGTGGGCGGCCATGATGCAGGAGACCACGCCCTCTCGCCGGTCCAAGTTCTCCTTCAGCTCCTTGGCGTCCTCGTGCTGGCGAATCAGAAGCTTCCTCTTCTCCATCAGCGTATGCTGAACGAGGGAGAGAAGGAGGAGAGTGTTAGAGAGAGAGCCAGAAAAAACACATGTTCTCCCGAGCCCAGCCCCTACTAACCATCCCCCCCTCTCTGCCTCCCTCCCTCTCTCTCTCACCCCATCTCCCTCCACCCCCTCTATCTCTCCCTCCCTCTAACTCTCCCCCCCCCTCCCACCTTCTCCTCGGCGGGGGCGTCCTCCTCCAGGCTGTTGAGGGCGTTCTCCACGCGGGCCAGCCTCCCCGACAGAGACAGCAGCAGGCTGACCACCTTGTCCAGGTCTCCCACGAACATGCGGAACTTGTCCAGCTCGTTGGGCCTGCAGGCGTGCTGCACGGTGGCCTCCACCTCGCGGCCCAGAGCGTTGTTATCCAGCACGTCTTCCTGCACGCTCTCACGCGCCTCACGCAGCACCTGCAGCTTACTGCTCAGGCTGTCGATCAGCTCCTGCTGCAGGGGGAGGGGCATAGGTAGTAGTCAGGGGGAGGGGCATAGGTAGTAGTCAGGGGGAGGGGCATAGGTAGTAGTCAGGGGGAGGGGCATAGGTAGTAGTCAGGGGGAGGGGCATAGGTAGTAGTCAGGGGGAGGGGCATAGGTAGTAGTCAGGGGGAGGGGCATAGGTAGTAGTCAGGGGGAGGGGCATAGGTAGTAGTCAGGGGGAGGGGCATAGGTAGTAGTCAGGGGGAGGGGCATAGGTAGTAGTCAGGGGGAGGGGCATAGGTAGTAGTCAAGGGGAGGGGCATAGGCAAACTTAAAAATAAAATAAAAATCGACCTTCAAACTTTTTCTCAAAAATATATTTTTTTTTACAGTGGAGTACAGTACAGTCCTCACAAAGTAATCATCAGAGTAATCAAAAAAAATATTTTTTCATTCAAACTAAAATATTCATTCGAAATATTATTATTTTTTCAACATTTTGAAACTTTTGAAACGCTCGGAATCCAAACATTTCACTATGGTAAAATGAGGGGGAAGGCGGAAGCGAGGTCTACCGTGATAAATCCACCACTGATGCTAAGCTAAAGGCGGCTACCTTCTTGCTGGCCAGGTTGGCCTCCTCCTCCTCCTCCTCGTCCTCCTCGACCGGCTCCTGCATCTGCTCCTGCATGCCCTTCATCTTGATGAGGAGCTCCGCCTTGGGAGCAGACGTGCTGTAGTAGGAGGAGCTGGGGACCAGGGAGACGGAGGCAGACACGCCCAGACCCTCATCCTCATCCCTGGGAGACGGGGGGGGGGAGAGGGAGGGGGAGAGGGAGGGAGGGGGAGAGGGGGTGGAGGGAGATAGGGGGAGAGCGGGAGGGAGGGAGTGAGGGAGGGGGAGAGTCGGGAGCGGGAGGGAGGGAGGGGGAGAGCGGTGATGGGAGGGAGTGTGAGAGCGCGGGATGTAGTGGTTTGTGATGTCTTTTGTAGAGCGAGAGGGTGGGTTGATGGGGAGATAGGGTGAGAGAGCGAGGGAGGCAGAGACAGACAGATGGAAGGAGATGGGTCAGTATTGATGAGTCTGAAAGTGTCAGAGCAACGCTGCAGTTCAGGTTTTCCCCACCAGAAGGCAACAAAGGAGTAAACAGACTAAATATATCTGTGTGGATGGTGGGAGGATGAGAACTGAACTACAGATCAAAAGATCCAAGGTCTCCCCCCCCTCCACCCCCCATTTCCTGCTAAATATAATCATATAATAAATATTCTGATGATGTAATCCATAGTCTGGTCACCTGTTGTCTGTGGTCCTGGGAGAGGGCTGCTTGGGGCCCACCTTCCTCCGCTGGTGAGTCCCCTGCAGGAGCTGCTGTCCCTGGGGGAAGATGCCCTCCATCAGGTCCATGGTGGTCTTCCACTTGCTCTGGTCCAGGATGTCAGCCAGAGAGCGATCCCTGCCCATGATGTCCCGAGCCAGCTCCTCTCTCTTCAGGTCCTCCTCGCTGCGGCGGCCCAGGACGGGGATGCACGGAGGGAGGGCAGACGGAGGCTCCTGGTTCTGGTTCTGGTCTGGGGCCCAAGACAGGGCCTCCTTAGCAGGGTTGGTGTCTGGTGTGCTGAGGGGGCGTGTGAAGGCACAGACCCCCAGGGGATAGGAGCTGGGCTGGGGCTGGGAGCTGGGCTGGGGGTGGGAGCTGGGCTGGGGGGTGGGAGCTGGGCTGAGGGTGGGGGAGAGGGTTGTGGAGTTCCAGGGGTCCTAGGGTGATCTCCAGGGGGCAGACACCTCCTGGGCCCCCCTGAGGACCCTGGAGCAGAGAGCGGTGGCTCTCTCTCTCCTCAGCGTGGACGACCGGAGCTGGAGCCTTCCTCCCAGGACCAGACGACTCCATCACACTCTCTGTCCTGCTGACTGGCCTGAGCGCCACAGAGAAGACACACAAACATGAACCGTTATACTCGACCCAGTAATTACATCCCCTTTAAATCCTCACTAATTCTGCGAGGCTTTGTCTAGTTTGTCTAGTTTGGGGGGATCTGTGTGTCGGGCTCGAGGCTGCTCTAAGTCCTGCTCCGTCCTCCCAGTGGAAACATCTCGTCATCGATCCAGACTAATTAGAGGGCAGTCATCAAACGACAGCCCTCTTTTCCAGGCGGTTCGGCTAGCCATGACACCACGGTAACGCCTGTTTCACAGCAGAGCTAAATCAGATCAAAAAACGAAGATGTAACCACCAGACAGAGGAAGTTCTCTCTTAATGACACCCTGTAGGAGGAAGTGAAGGGACGTGAGCAGGGACGCTGACCGTGCGGGACGACGGAGAGACCACAGCTGGATGTGACCGTGTGTGTCAGGGAGGAGCCGGCTGAAACAGAGCTAAGCTGCTTACCTGGTCTGAGTGTCATCCTGCACGGAGAGCCGAGCCTTGTCCTCCGGCCTCGGGGGGGCCTCGCTCGGGGGGGGAGCGGCGTGGGGCGAGGGGGGACGCGCCCCGTCCGACGAGGGAGCTCTCAGCATGTGCGTCGCAGGCTCGGAGGAGAGAGGAGCGAAGGAGGACGAGGAGGGCGGTGGCTCTGTCGTTCCTCTCTGCCCCTCCTCTTCCTCTGGCCTTCTCCCCGCTTCCAGTCCAGAGCTCCTCCCAGGGCAGGGAGCGAGAGCCGGGGCGGAGCCCAGAGAGGAGCCCCTGGCTGGGGCAGGATCCAGCCGGGTGCCAGGGTGGCTGGAGCGGAGCCCTGGATGAGCGTCAGGCAGGAATTCCAGGGAGGAGGCTGTGGTTTCCAGGCCCACGTGAGGCCTCTGTGGCGGGGGGAGGCTCTTGGGAGGCTGGCTGGCTGGAGGGTCAGACACAGGGCTGGGGATGTGGTTGTGGGGGCACGGGGGGAGCGTGGGGGCGTGGTCTCCGGGGGCGGGCTGGAGCGCGTGGTCGAGGGGAGGGGACGCGGTACCCGGTCTGGAACGGGACGAGGGGGGAGGGATCTGGGGAGAGCGTGCTGGCTTGTCTCTCCCTCCACACTCACTGGTCTCTCTGTCCATGTCAAACAACCAGAACAACTCAGTTAATGATGTGTTCATTTAGCAGATGCTTCGGTCGTACTGGCTGTGGGGATTTTAACTTGGGATCTCTTGATCTGCGTTCAGAAGCTCTACCACTGAGCGAAAACCACAAACCACAAAATCCCAAACCTAAGAAACTAAACTAAAAGTGATATATATATATCATGTGCGTGTGTGTGTGTGTGTGTGTATGTGTGTGTGTATGTGTGTGTGCTAGCCAGGAGGAGGATCAGGTAACATGTGACCTGTAGTCTAAGCTGGGCGTGGCTGGGTCCTCCTCAGCGCTGATCACCTGAGCCCTGCACCCCCCCTCCCCCCCCCTCCTCCCTCCCTCCCTCCCCTCCTCACCACATATTGTTCCCAAGCCCTTGTTAATGCCAGACTTACTTTCCACTTAAGATAGAGATCTCTCTACATGAGACCTGTCAACATGATATACCTGTCAGTCTGTCACGGCACATGGAGACTGGAGAGAGTCCAGGAAACACCTGAAACTGGACCTGAGGTCTGATAAGGGGAGGGGGAGGGGGGGGGGTGTAGCTCAGTGGTAGACCATTTGACTGCAGATCAAGAGGTTCTAGGTTCAAATCCCCCTGTGTATTGATGTGGTTGAGACCGTATCCTGACAGAATACGTTATTATCATTATTATAATCATCATGACTGATGGATGAGATACCTGTGGGGGTAGCAGGGCTGGTCCCGTCTGTGTTCCAGGGAAGGTTGGTCTGCAGGTTCTCTCCAGGGAACAGGAGGGTTCTGGAGAGGAACAACACAGTCACAACACAGTCACTGCTGGGGGGGAGGGGCTTCAGGAGAGAGGGATGAACAAATGGATGGATGGACAGATGGATGAGTGGATAGATGGATGGATGATGGATGAGTGGATAGATGGATGGATGGATGAGTGGATAGATGGATGGATGGACGGCCTTACCTGTCCATAAAGTCCGCAGAAGGTGACGAGCGCGACCTCTCGTGCACACAGACAGGTTTCTCCTCGACCTCAGGGTCCAGAATGTTCTCAGCAGAGTGGTATCTCCCCTGGGTCCTAGTGTCCGAGCTCTTCCTCTGCAGGCCCCAGGTGGCCTGGTACTCTGCGAAGGTACCCAGTCTCTGCTGCTCCAGCAGGGCCTGCCTGCCGCGGGGGCTGAGGGGGTCTGGGGCCTGGTGGTGGAGGCCGGAGGGAGGCTCCCCGACATGACCCAGCCTCCCGCCCTCCAGCCTCCCGCCCTCCAGCCTCCCGGCCTCCAGGGCCTCCCCTGACGGGGTTCTCCCTCGACCTCTGCCCTCTCCTGGCTCCACCTGCTGGGCCGGCTTGGGCGCCGGTCTGGAGAACGCCGGCTGTGCCGACGTCGTCTCGAAGAACTTCTGTCGGTCGACGAAGGAGCCGGGGTTATGGATCCGAGGCCCGCCCTCCACCCCGACCTTGTTGATCTGATCCGGCTCGGAGAACGAGTGCATCCTCTTGTTCAGGGGGAAACGCTTCCGGCCGCCGATACGAGTCACGTGACCGCCGCTGGCCCCTTGCTTCCCCGCGGGGGGATCGCCTGGGGGGGGCTCCAGGTCTCCTCCTCCTGAAGGAGGTGGCCTGGAGGACTCTGGCCTGGGCCTCCTTCAGGTGGTCCTTGTAGGAGGTGGAGAAGGATCCCTCTGAGGAGGAGGAGGTGGAGGTCTTGTCCTCCGCCTGCTCGGAGCAGCTCAGGCTCCGCGGCGCTCCGGCTCTTCTGCAGCTGCGCACGCTTCAGCTGGATCTCGTTGCGGAGCGTGGTGGCGTAGCGGTCGCTGCGTCGGGCCAGTTTGCCGGTCGGGGGCTCAGCGGGGGCTTCTCCGGCGGGCGGTGGGGGCGGCGGTCTCTCCACCAGGCTCCTCCCCTCCTGGACCAGGCTGTGGAGCAGAGGGGTCTTCTGGGGGCAGAACCTCCGGTCCTCCTGCACCAGCCAGGGGTCCAGCGGGAGCTCTCGAGGCTGACTCACCTTGGCCTCGCTGGAAGACGACTTCCTCCCATGGGTCTCCACACCGAACCCCTTCCTCGGACCCCGCCTTCCCCTCCGAGCTGGCCTTGCCATTGGAGGACAGGCCTGAGATGGCGTGCCCATTGGCTGGTCCGTTGTGTTCCCCAACGTCGGCGTGAGGTGGCGTAGGTTGAGGCAGAGAGTACCTGATCTTCCCGACCATGTGAGAGCTGGAGGAACTCTTGTCGTTGTGACCGAGGCGTTGGTTGGATTCTGCGTTCATCCTCCAGCCCCCTCCTCCCCCTCCTCCTCCTCCCCCTCCTCCTCCTCCCCCTCCTCCTCCTCCCCCCTCCTCCTCCGTTTGCCTTGGCCTGCCAGACCGGGGACTCTTCCTGGGGCCCCGGCTGCTTGGCTGTGATGCAGTAGTACCTGATGTGGCCCCCCAGGTCTGGGTACTGGTCGATGGTGGAGGTGGACAGGGAGGCGGTGGAGGTCCTGGCCTGGCCGGGGCTGTTGGTGGGGAGGTCCTGGAGGCTGCGGTAGTAACTACCCACACTCTGTGGCTTGGCCGGAGGGGCCACCCTGGTCTGGAGGTAGAAGGTGCTCTCGTCGCTGTACTGCCTCTGGTGGTGGGGAGGCTGGGCGAAGGGCGACGGGCTCTGCCTCACGTCTACGCTGGACTGGGAGAACATCTTGTTGGGGTTGAGCTGCTCGTGTTGGCGGTCTTCCCGTGCTGCGCTGGGGTGGAGGAAGTCCTTCTGGGGGGGGTTGTGACTGCGTGGGGCCTCCGAGGGTTCCTCCTGATGGGGAGCGGGGAGGCCCCTGTGGGGGTCAGAGAGCCGGTCCATACTCCTGCCCTGGAGCTTGGAGTGAGCGTACACGCCCGGGCCCTCTGGGTAGGGGAAGACCTTGGTGGCAGCGAAACTGTCGCTGCGTAGAGGAGGGGGCGGGGGTGGCGAGGAGGAGGAAGAAGATGAGGAAGGGGAGGTTTTCCTTCTCTCAGGGATGTGCCACACGGGACCCATGTTGGAGCGGCCCGAGCTGGAGACACGAGACCCGGGCTGGTCCTCGGCCCTGGGGCTCTCCCAGCCTCCGTTACCCAGGGGCAGCTGCAGGAACCTGGGCCGCTCCCCCCGGCCTGGTCGCCTCGTTCTGGAGCCCCTTGTAGAAGATGTTCTCTGTGCTGGAGCTGTTGGCGCTGGGTGGTGGGGGGTCCGGGGGGCTGGAGGTGGCAGAGAAGCAGCTGAAGCTGGAGTCTCTCTTGCCGGGCGTGGGGCTGCTGAGCCTGGGGGGGGCGGGGCGACCCTGGGGGACGGGGGGGGAGGGGCGGCCCTGGGGGACGGCGGGGGAGGGGCGGCCCTGGGGGAAGGCAGGGCAGGGCCGCTCGAGTCTCTCCATGCTGCTCACTGAGCTGAACTGGCTGGACAGCTGGCGCAGGTTGGTGGGATCTCCAGACCTGTGGCTGGGCCTTGACACACGCACACAAACCTTACTATTAAGATAACATGAGATGGAAATCGATGACATTCTACAAATAATTTGAGTTTGGACGTGATGTGGCAGCTTTGCGGACGGTTCTCTAACCGAGGAACTGCTCACCTAGTCTCATGTTTCACCTGCCACACAGGCGAGGGCTCTGATTGGTCTGCAGGCGGGCTCTGGGGAGAGGGCTCTGATTGGTCGTCCGCAGAGCTCTGGTCTTCCGTCAACTTGGCTGAGTGCCAGGAATGAGGCCGTGACACTGGTTCATCACTCCTGCACGCGGAACACGAGACAGCCAATGAAACGATCCGAAGCTACCGCTAAACTATATCCACTATTCCAACATGCACTCCGAACGATTTAATAAAACAACATCAGGGTTTTTCTCCAGACATTTTTTAAAAGGTCACTCGACAGTTCGGCAGTTGGCTACGTACCCCTTGAAGCGATTCTTCCTGAAGCATGTATAGAATACAATCTGGATTAGATTTCATTAGGAATTAATTATGACTAAACTAAATGTATACAAGTTTGTGTATGACAGGAGTAGCCTACGTCTACCATACCACCACACTGAGAGTGACTGAGGATCTGGGATCTGGGAATTTAGCGAGGGAATCCTGCGTCGGGAAAGCTAGATCCGAAACAGCACGACTAGCCTACTGCACCGGGCCAGTCCTGGAGCACAATACCTCATCGAACTTCGTAAATCTTCGTGAGAAAGTTCCTGGCCACATTCACGTCACTTTCTGATGCCATTGTCTGCGATACAATATCGACCATTTTCATATTCCTGCAGCGACAGGGTAACCGTTAGTGAAGAACCAGAAGGAACATCATTAATGTATCATTTAATGAGGACAGATTGAACATTCTCAACCACACCTGACCGGCCAACGGTCTATTTATCCACTGTCCGAAGGAAATGACCCGCAACCCTCTACATTTGTAGTGTACCTAGGAAAGATCTGCTGGACATGATGTTAGTCTCTCCCAGGATCAGAAGGACTCTTACTTAGAGACCTGCTGCTCTTGCTGGTTAGCTGTAACTGCTTAAACTGTTGTTTGCTCTTCCACAGGTACACTCGTGCACTTTTAAGGTTCATGTTGTTCAATTGTAACTTGTTTAACTCCATGCTCTTATGATTCTTCCCTTTGGCACTTATTGTTGGTTTTTTTCACAATGTACGATCCATGTTTGACTACTTGCAATGTTGGGGATATCTCGTTGTTATGATCAGTGACCTATGCACTATTGTAAAGCTCTCTCTTGGAAGTCGCTTTGGATAAAAGCGTCTGCTAAATGAATAAATGTAAATGTAAATGTAGTGGAATGCTCATAAACCCATCCCTCATCCCTGTAACTATCCCATCACGTTGAGCTTCTTTCTATCACCTGCGTGCCACAGAGGACGGTGCAGTGGAGAGCAGGGGGCGGGGCTAAGGCCAGGGGCGGGGCTAAGGCCAGGGCCTCTCAAACCCCACCAGCCCACAGCAACAACTGCACATTCCTCCACCACAGGAACGCAGGGCGGTATTTGGCTTGGCACAGGCCGAACGCTGCCTGGAGAGGGTCATATCTAAGCTGGCCATCACCCAGGAAGCCCGGGCTCAATGTTAGAGTCAAGCACGGGCACCAGAGGGTCATGGAAGAAGCACTCTTATACTCACGCTGGGACGTTTAGGGAGTGTGTCTCTCTGTCTCTCCTCCATCCCTCATCCCTCCCTCCTTCCCTCATCCCTCCCTCCCTCATCCCTCCCTCCCTCCCTCATCCCTCCCTCATCACTCCCTCCCTCATGCCTCCCTCCCTCATCCTTCCCTCATCCCTCCCTCCCTCATCCTTCCCTCATCCCTCCCTCATGCCTCCCTCCCTTCTTCATCCCCTCCCTCCCTTCATCCCTCCCTCCCTCATCCCTCCCTCCTCCCTCCCTCCCTCATCCCTCCCTCCCACCCTCCCTCCCGCCTCCCTCCCTCCCTCTTCTCAGCAGTTGTCCCGGTGTTATGCTGCAGCACTAACATTGCTGACAATGGAAATGCAAATGTCCATTCTATCCATGATCCCTTACAGTCAGAGACACCAGCTGGCCTGTCAGAGATACTCTTCGGAGAGGGGGGGGGGCAGGAAGGTCTCTCTATGGGGGAGGGAGGATGAGGTTTCTCTTGGGGGAGGAGAGGGGGGGGAGAGAGAGGGAGGGTTTCAGAAAAAGGCTTTGGTTTCAGCTAAAATACGTGTAAGAAAACAAACATGAAACTGTAGCAAAGCTGACCCCATTGTAGGGAAACTGTCTCCAGCAGGTGCGGCAGACGACAACACAACATCAGATCTTTTAAACTGCAAATCTTTAAAGCAACTCTTAACTTTTAGAGAATTGAAAACGATGAATCTATTCCTTGGCACACAGTTGCAGAGAGGAGAGAAGACTGATGGCAAATCTCAAGCAGCTGAATATTAAAATTAGAATGAATTTACAGGGGGGGTGAGAGTGTGTTGTCTTCCGAACACTCCTCCGACTTGTCCTTTCTTCTCCCTCCCTCTCCCTCCCTCCCTCTCCCTCTCCCTCTCCCTCTCACCCTCCCCCTCTCACCCTCTCTCCCCCCTCCCCCTCTCTCTCTCTCTCCCTCTCTCTCTCTCTCCCTCTCTCCCTCCCTCCCTCCCTCCCTCCCTCTCTCTCCCCCTCTCTCTCCCTCCCCCTCCCTCCCTCCCTCTCCCCCCTCTCCCTCTCCCTCTCCCCCTCCCCCTCTCCCCCTCTCAGCTCTCTCCCCCTCTCTCTCTCTCCTCCCCCCCCCCTCTCTCTCCTCTCTCTCTCTCTCTCCCCCCCCCCTCTCTCCCCTCTCCCTCTCTCCTCTCCCTCTCCCTCTCCTCTCTCTCTCCCCCTCTCCCTCCCCCCCCTCCCTCTGGGACCAGTCAGGGGATTTCCTCAGGGGGATTATGGGAGATTTACAAGGAGGAGGTGGAGTCGTTGTGGTGCCCTTGTGTTAATCTAGTGTTTGGGCCTCTGTGATTGGCTAACAGGAGTTGACCTACTACTATTGCTGAATAAGTAATATTGCTCACCTCGACATGGGGAGTGTGATCTGGGTCCCTGTTTGTCTGTAAGTGAGAAGCCTGTGACAGTACAAGTGAAACCTCTCTTCACCACATGTCTCTGATAGACAGAGTTTACAACCAGAAGTGCATTGAAAAATGCTAGCTTGATAAATCCTAGCTTGATCAATTCTAGCTTGATAAATGCCAGCTTTCTAAAGAAAACTATAAGGCTTGTGAAACATCTGATACCACTGTCTCCACCACTATCAACCCCCCTCTCTGCTTCACATGCATACTCTCTCTCCCTCTCTTCTCTGTATCTCCCTCTCTCTCTCTCCCCTCTCCCTGAGACAGAAGTCTGACCTGAGGTTGTGTTGATGTTTGTCAGGACTCAGAGTACCTCGACAGGAGAGAAGAAGAGCATGTTCAGATTGTTTGGGTCTGAATCAGAGACCTGATTACCAGACACTCCCCCTCCACTCTGCATTCCAGCACCAACACAGAGGACTGGCCGCACGCAATCAAAACACAACCAGCCCTTAGAAACCCACGGATCACAGTACAATAGCCCAGACACAGCTCCAACACCCTCAATGCTACTGACACATTGTCACCCCCCAGCTCAGCAGCGAGTGGTCGGGTGTTTAGGCCGGGCTAGGTGGGTCCGTCAGACAAGCTGGTGATTCAGCAGTCGAGCGGCCCAACCAGAGGTGCGGCGGCCCCCCTGAACCACACACTAGCTGTGAATGGGAGGCTGGAGGGGGCTGGAGGGGGCTGGAGGCTGGAGGCTGGAGAGGGGAGCACAATAGAAAGTGCCGGCGTCATCACTGCGGGGGCTTATCAAACGCTCTGAGAGAGAGAGAGAGAGAGAGAGACAGAGAGAGAGAGACAGAGAGAGAGAGAGACCCTCGACATCTGACTGGCTCTCTCCACACGGCTCTCTGTTAGCTGGGAACAGACACACAGACAGCTCTCTCTACCCTGGGCACACCACAGACAGCTCTCTCTACCCTGGGCACACTACAGACACAGCCCTCTCTACCCTGGGCACACTACAGACACAGCCCTCTCTACCCTGGGCACACTACAGACACAGCCCTCTCTACCCTGGGCACACTACAGACACAGCCCTCTCTACCCTGGGCACACTACAGACACAGCCCTCTCTACCCTGGGCACACTACAGACACAGCCCTCTCTAGCCTGGGCACACCACAGACACAGACAGCCCTCTACCCTGGGCACACCACAGACACACAGACAGCTCTCTACCCTGGGCACACCACAGACAGCTCTCTCTACCCTGGGCACATCACAGACAGCTCTCTCTACCCTGGGCACATCACAGACAGCTCTCTCTACCCTGGGCACACCACAGACACACAGACAGCTCTCTACCCTGGGCACACCACAGACAGCTCTCTCTACCCTGGGCACATCACAGACAGCTCTCTCTACCCTGGGCACATCACAGACAGCTCTCTCTACCCTGGGCACACCACAGACAGCTCTCTCTACCCTGGGCACACCACAGACAGCTCTCTCTACCCTGGGCACACCACAGACAGCTCTCTCTACCCTGGGCACATCACAGACAGCTCTCTCTACCCTGGGCACACCACAGACAGCTCTCTCTACCCTGGGCACACCACAGACAGCTCTCTCTACCCTGGGCACATCACAGACAGCTCTCTCTACCCTGGGCACACCACAGACACAGCCCTCTATAGACAGACACAGCCCTCTATAAGGACAGACACAGCCCCAGAAAGTTCAGAAATACCAGAACTTTCTCATAAACCACAAACAATTGAATATAATCGGATATAATCCCGAGAAGTTATTAGGCTGTAAAATTCCAACATTTAACAAAAGGAAGGAACATGGAGTAGAGGATTTACCTGAAATGTTGTCAATAAAGTTTTAATCACTCAGTCAAGGAAGACAACTTCATCTTCAGGACCCAAAACCTCTTCTAGTGCGACCGTCAACAGCAGAACCCAACTGCCATCCCAACGTTCATGACAACAATACAGGCTGGAGAGATAACCTCCCACAGAGAGCACTGTGAGCTCACCTAGGCAACACAGAACATTCCACTGTGCATTGCAGAGGGGGGGAGGATGAGAGGAGGAGGGGAGGAGGAGAGGAGGGGACGAGGGGATGAGAGGAGGAGAGGAGGGGACGAGGGGAGGAGGAGAGGAGGGGAGGAGGGGAGGAGGGGAGGAGGGGAGGAGGAGAGGAGGAGAGGAGGGGGACGAGGGGAGGAGGAGAGGAGGAGGGGAGGAGGAGAGGAGGAGGGGAGGAGAGGGGAGGAGGAGGGGAGGAGAGGGGACATAAATCTGCAACACATGCAAAAAAGAAGCAGCAATTCTTACTTACTAAATCATTTAAGGCCCTGGGAATACCGTAGTACTTAGCTGGAATAAAGTATAAAAATGTCTTTGTTCAGTTGGTGAAGTCTTAACAGAAGGTGAAGTTAGGATTAAAGCTGCCCCACCACCACGTCTTGTTTACTCTGATCTCGCTCTGAGCTGAGCCGCGGCTGTAATTGGATTCAGGCATTAATGTTCTGCTCCTCAGAAAAGGTCTGGTGTGTCACATACAAACATCCTACATTTACCAGGTTATGAGGCCAGACCAGACTAGGTTACACCAGGTTAGACCAGGCTAGAGCAAACCAGACCAGACTAGTCTAAAACCAGACCAGACTAGTCTAAAACCAGACCAGACTAGTCTAAAACCAGACCAGACTAGGACACACCAGACCAGACCAGGACAGACCAGACCAGTCTAAAACCAGACCAGGCTAGGACACACCAGACCAGACCAGTCTAAAACCAGACCAGACTATAGGACACACCAGAACAGACCAGTCTAAAACCAGACCAGACTAGGACACACCAGACCAGACCAGTCTAAAACCAGACCAGACCAGGACAGACCAGACCAGAACAGACCACTGGAATCCTATTTTTATACAAACTAGTCAACATGACCCAGTGCTGGCTAGCTTACGTCTCCCTGACAACGCCCAGCCCACAAGCCCCTATTGTGTGTGTCAGTGTCCACTCACACAACACACACAGACTGAAGCCCATTTGTCCTCATGCTGTCATGCCCCAGCCTCCTCACGTCACCATACTGTATGGGGCTCAGGGAGATGACAAGCTAACCAGGGACGACCGTGAGCACGACTAAAGAGGTCCTTTATGAAAACAACTCCCAAAAGCTATAGTATGTTGAAACCACAGTGTTGTAGGGTTAGAAGCCTTGGGGTGTGTGACTGGAGCTCTGTGTAACAGGCGGATGCCAGGGTCAGGCTTTGGCAGCTAGGAGTTACAGGAGTAAAGACCTCTCTGGGATTCAGGGCAGAACTGTAACTCAGAGGAGAAGTGGGCCCCAGTTCAGATGCTGCCATGTTGGAATCCCTGCCTCTCTCTCTCCTCTCTCTCTCCGTCCTGCCCCCACAAGCCCCCAGATCCTCCCTTGTCTTGTTTAAGAGTCATTATCTAACCTGGACTAACAGCAGTGATGGGCTGAAGACTGGACAATGCTCCTTTTGTCTTGCCTCCACCCTCCCTCCCTCCATCCCTCCCTCCCTCCCTCCATCCCCCCACCCCTCAGCAGAGCAGCAGAGGGGCCCAGTGTGTGGCGGGGGCAACCCTGGGTGTATGACTGGGGCAGCCCTGGGTGTGTGACTGGGGCAGCCCTGGGTGTGTGACTGGGGCAGCCCTGGGTGTGTGACGGGGGCAACCCTGGGTGTATGACTGGGGCAGCCCTGGGTGTGTGACTGGGGCAGCCCTGGGTGTATGACTGGGGCAGCCCTGGGTGTGTGACGGGGGCAGCCCTGGGTGTGTGACTGGGGCAGCCCTGGGTGTGTGACTGGGGCAGCCCTGGGTGTATGACTGGGGCAGCCCTGGGTGTGTGACGGGGGCAGCCCTGGGTGTGTGACTGGGGCAGCCCTGGATGTGTGACTGGGGCAGCCCTGGGTGTGTGACGGGGGCAGCCCTGGGTGTGTGACTGGGGCAGCCCTGGGTGTGTGACGGGGGCAGCCCTGGGTGTGTGACTGGGGCAGCCCTGGGTGTGTGACGGGGGCAGCCCTGGGTGTGTGACTGGGGCAGCCCTGGGTGTGTGACTGGGGCAGCCCTGGGTGTATGACTGGGGCAGCCCTGGGTGTGTGACTGGGGCAGCCCTGGGTGTGTGACGGGGGCAGCCCTGGGTGTGTGACTGGGGCAGCCCTGGATGTGTGACTGGGGGCAGCCCTGGATGTGTGACTGGGGCAGCCCTGGGTGTGTGACTGGGGCAGCCCTGGGTGTGTGACTGGGGCAGCCCTGGGTGTGTGACTGGGGCAGCCCTGGGTGGGAGCCCCCGTCTGAGCCATGGCATGGACCAGGGTATTTCTGTCGTGTGAAATTCAGCACGGGAGCACCAGGCCTGACCCTCACTCCTGGCCTCACTCCTGGGGCTGTGGAGGGCATGAGCACCAGGCCTGACCCTCACTCCTGGCCTCACTCCTGGGCTGTGGAGGGCAGCCTCTCTCCGTAACCCCCCGTGAAAACAAGGCCCCTGCTAAGTCACCAACGCATCAACACCGAGGGCGTCCCCTTCCTATTCAGCTCCTTCCTGTTACGTGGTTGTGATAGTAGCGGGTGCCTAGCACCAGGAGATGTGTCACCTGACCCCCCCCTCCCCCTCGGACTGAGGGGAAAGGTCATCCCTCACCTCGGCCAATCACAGCTCTAATCTCACCTCTGGGATTGTAATATCCAGCACCCTGGTAATCCTAAAACTACACAGCGCTCACAGTCGCTTCTATGAGTAGCTTCAGTTTGTAGAACGTATACACAACATGTAGAACGTACAGAACACACAGAACCCACACTGCGGATCATAAGGAACACAGAGAACAAAGTTCTTCCTCCCGTTTCTCTTCTTCCTCCTTGAATTTCAGGGAGGAAGAAAGGAATGAAAAACAGTTTGAGATTTGGCCAACGGAAGCCAGGGAGGAGGGGAGTGTGTGTGGAGGTTGTCCTACCTTCGCACCACCAGCGCCAAGCTCTTGTAGGAGCTCTTGACCAGGCAGACAGCTTCCTGCCTGGAGCCGCTGAGGGGGATGTTGTTGATGTTGACGATCTCGTCCCCCACCTGCAGACTCACTGAGGCAGCCTTGCTGCCCTCCTCCACCTGCAACACACAGCACCACCCTCAACACACAGCAACACCCTCAACACACAGCAACATCCTCAACACACAGCACCACCCTTAACATACAGCACCACCCTCAACATACAGCACCACCCTCAACACACAGCACCACCCTCAACACACAACACCACCCTCAACACACAACACCACCCTCAGCACACAGCACCACCCTCAACACACAACACCACCCTCAACACACAACACCACCCTCAACACACAACACCACCCTCAACACACAGCACCACCCTCAGCACACAGCACCACCCTCAGCACCACCCTCAACACACAGCACCACCCCCTGTCATCCCCCACTCTCAACACACAGCACCACCCTCAACACCACCCTCAACACACAACACCACCCTCAACACACAGCACCACCCTCAGCACACAGCACCACCCTCAGCACCACCCTCAACACACAGCACCACCCTCTGTCATCCCCCACTCTCAACACACAGCACCACCCTCAACACACATCACCACCCTCAACACACAGCACCACCCTCAACACACAGCACCACCCTCAACACACAGCACCACCCTCAACACACAGCACCACCCTCAGCCCCACCCTCAACACACAGCCCCACCCTCAACACACAGCACCACCCTCAACACACAGCACCACCCTCAACACACAGCACCACCCTCAACACACAGCACCACCCTCAACACACAGCACCACCCTCAACACACAGCACCACCCTCAACACACAGCACCACCCTCAACACACAGCCCCACCCTCAACACACAGCACCACCCTCAACACACAGCACCACCCTCAGCCCCACCCTCAACACACAGCACCACCCTCAACACACAGCACCACCCTCAGCCCCACCCTCAACACACAGCACCCACCCTCAACACACAGCACCACCCTCAGACTGATATTCACAGTGATGCAGTTTGGGATCCAGATGAACTTTGGTTTTTCTACAATCCACTTTAGTCTAGCCTTGCAGAACTCAATAACATTTCATGCATGGCTGCAGCTCTTTGACAGAAATTAATACGCCTATTGGAAATATCTACATTTCACATTTTTAAGAATTGGATTAGGATTGTCTAATTAATTATGATACTTCAATCATGTTTGCTGTAGTCATATTTAATCCCTATTTTTTTGTTATGATTGTCGTGTCTGTGAATAAAATGCCAGCTCATATGTTGGTTCCAATCCGCCCACAACAATGATCTCGAGGCAATCTGAGACGTCTCGTGAAATATTTAGCCAGCAGGCGGGAAACCTGAGAGTGAAGACTTGTTGCACATTCCATCACACGTGCATCCTTCTCGCACGAGCGGAAGATGTCAGCAGCTCGAGATAAACATTATGTTTCCTCCGTCTGTCAGTCAGTAATCTTCTAACAGCCAATCTGCTGCCCACACACCATCCCGACATGTCACAGCGCTGACACTGGAGACAAGGCCCGGACATCACACGGGAATATGATAATAATGAGTGTCTTAAATTTAGCTTTATATAGTCTCTTATCCCATAACAAGCTATAACCCACGCGGGTGACCTCCTACATCTCTGATAGCCTATTGGATGTGCTGATATGACGCGATTGACCTGATGTTTTTACACACATCGTTTGTTTATAAGACTCATCAACAGCTTGGAGTGATAACAGCTTCTATCCTCTGGGAGATGTTCTCTAATCCCATCCTTAATTTAGCCTGGATGTCTCAATGTCTGCTTGTCCACTCTGTTGGCGGGCTCAGGGCCTGGGGGAAACAGCGCGTTCGGAGGCTCGCACTTATCTCCTCGAACATTCCTTCCTGGTCCCTGGTACAACAGGGGAGGAAGAAAACATACTGCACCTCGCCTCAGAAAGAAGAAAAAAACAGACAGAGGTCAGCGAAGTCTGTATCATACTTGGCAAGGGCCTCTAGTTCTCTTCGGGAGCTATAGCACATAAGGTCTCTTTGACTGTGAGATCTGGCAAGAGAGTGTTAAATACCAAAAGCATAAAGAGAATCATGTCTCGTTGGAATCGGCAGCGATCCTTTAAGGAAAGCAGATTGGAATGGACTACAGACAGTCAAAACTGAACCTTAAGCAAATTATGCAGCAAAATAATGATGTGCTAAGAAGTGGGTTTTAATAGAATGCCATTTTCTACAACCGCACGCACACACAACCGCACGCACTGATCCACCACAGTCCAAGGAGTATGAATACACTTAATTCAAAACCACATCAGCATCCTTATTACCTTGGTTATGATGAGAGGCTCTCGGTGTTCCCGACCCCCTCTCAGAGTGAATCCCCATGGCGCCCCGCCGGTGAGATGAACATCGACAAGTTTATAAATGTTGTCATCTTCTCCAGAAGTCTTCTGTCGGCCAACATCTTGAAACCACTTGACCTTTACCGCCGATAGGAGGTCCGTCCGGTAATCAACGACGTCCATGGTGTTTAGAGAGTCGATGGGGCTCCATACAAAACTAATTATTTCGTCAGTAACCTACTTGGGACGGCTGTATGTGTGTCCCATGGGCAATCAATTCGAAGAGACAAAAATTAGCCATTTTGATTGTAATAATCTAATCAGTAACACAGCACTTGATTCATTCGGTATTTTGAGCGAATTCGTCAAATACCTTTCACCACGTTCTGCGTCTCTCTACGGGGTGGTGAGGAGAGGATCAAACTGCCGTTCAGCTCCAACACCTGAAGCACCGCGCGCTCCGAACGATATTTTGCCGCTTTCTGGAACACTGCCGCTTCGAACCGTTCTGGAAGTTTCAATGAACAAACGGAATAGCTCGACTCGCGAAAGCTACGTTTACATTTGTCTTCAAATGTCTCTCGCCTCGTAATTACTCACATCTTGATTGCCCCATGGTCACTTGTTCACTTGTTGTAGCCTATGGACTTCTGCAAGTAGGATATACTGCCTCCCAGAGGGCATTGACCGTCAAGACGTGAATGATACTAAGAACAGAAAGTTACACATGGACAATAAATTGTGGTATAATTGTTAGAGCTATCTATTTACTTCAGTTAGATTTTCTGGTGGGGATAAACTGCAATGATCATTATA
>CAEFZP010001840.1:105000-166756 GCA_903064625.1 Mallotus villosus
GCCACTTCGAGAACAAGTTTGTCGTGGAGACGGAGATCTGTGAAGCTTAAGATGTGAGGGGAGGGTTGGAAGGATAGACAGACATCTTCCTGTCCAGCCGTGTATAGTTTCAGCTCCCTCTTGTTCCTCCTGCCATCATCATAGATCCTTTACTGCTTACAGTGAGGCTAATGACGGCTAATTCCTGGCAATAACTGTGTGTAAGGGGGTAGGTATAAAGCTTCTTTTTCACCGTGTAAAAACACTTTATGGGGAAACTTTTCTTTAAAGGCGTAGTTCACATACCGCAGCTCGGTGTAAGGGGAATTATACTGTAATGTGTATTTTAGTGAACTATCTATTTGGAGGTGTAAGGAGTTATGTGTTAAGCTTTTTGATTGTGGGGTGTCTTTTTTGTATATCTACTCTGGGGGGTGAAATGTTATAGAACCCTGACGACAAGTCACGACTATGACACTGGTTTAAAGGGGTCTGACTAGTTTTGATGTATTCCTATTGAGGTCCTGCAGTTCTAGTATAGATGTAAACTTTTTGTATCTGCTGATGTTTCTTGTGCACTGCAAGACCACGCCCACCGCACATCAGAGCATACGGCACTAACCTGTATATAGCCTGTATGTACAAAAAAACTAAAACGAAAAAAGATTAACACACCAATAAATCTTAATCATTTTATTTCTTTGTCATGATTTTACAAATATGATACTTTGACTGTGCAACACAATGACATTATGGACTGTTTTATTGTCTGTGACTCCAGGGAACTCTTGCACACCAGTGACAATATGAAAGGAATATTTCACGGGGAAAAAGTCATAATTTAAGTCCTGATAGCAACAATAAACAAGAGTTCCCCTAGCCAGTGCTTCATGGTTACCTGGAAGTTTTCAGTCACCAAGTCGCCAAATATAGAAGCTTAAACTGTGGAAACCAACTAATATCCAGGTCATGGGTACAACCACAATGCTTTGATTTTGAGTGAACTGTACCTTTTTCTAAATGTCTTCTGTCGGAGTGTGTTAGGGCTCGTTCCCTATCAACAGCACGGGCTCTTCGGGTCAACACTGACCTTTCAGTACCTCTGGCAGGTGGCGCTGAGGAGCCGTATGACGTCTGGTTTGCCTCACACGGGGTGATCTGACGTCGGACATCGTTACAGAAGAAAAACAAGGCGTACAAGACTGACACAGAACCACTTTTTAATAGAAAATAAAGATTTGACGTACAGACAAGCGCGGACCCTCGCCCCCCCCACCTCCCTCCCCCCCCCCTCACCTCACCTCCCAGCCCCCTCCCCCCTCACCTCCCAGCCCCCCCCTCAAACAGCCACGCACGTTGGAATCACTGTTTCATGAACATCAAACAGACTCGGTTTATACACAACTGGGCCTGGTTTGGAGTTTGACAATGTCTTGGTGTTTTTTTAAGTTCTGCTGATTATATATTTTTATTTTTTTTCAACTTTCAGCAATTACCAATTATTCCAGTTTATTAATTCTCTGTCGAGGAAATAATTCAGCTTAATTTATCAATTTAGTTTTAGTTGTCTTATTTCGCAATACAAACGTGCTTTCAGTCGAAGACAATTTCAAAGACTAAAATTTCCAACTCATCCTACACCAAACAATTTATTGCAAATGGAAGTGATGCCTTTGAAACACCTACACACACACACACACACACACACATACACACACTTCAATATGGCACAAGCGTCATTAACCATCTAAATGCATACGTCATTCCCGCCTCCCCTCTCTCTTCAATGATGGTAATATGGGTGAATATCAAAACCAAACCAATAACCACACCATATCTAAAATATTAAGACGGTAATCATCAATATAACGGAAAAAGAAAGAAATAAGTTTGATCTAAACATGCAGTCCGCCACTGCCTGCATAACCCAGCAGACTCCTTAAATAAGATCCACTAGGATCAGTAGAACACGAAATAAAGCCCAAATATCCAAACCTCTTATACACTAAAGATACTCCATGACTGGCCAGTGCCTTCAGATGGAGGCAGTAACATATCACTTCATCTGCTGTGTAATGGTGCACTTCAGATCCCCCTCCTCTTCTTCCTCCCTCCCCTTGTGTACCGGCCCTGCCCTCCTTCCGTCTGCCGGTCCTGCCCTCCTCCTCCTCTCGTGTACCGGCCCGGCCCGGCCCTGCCCTGCCCTCCTTCTCCTCTCGTGTACCGGCCCTGCCCTCCTCCTCCTGCCCTCCTTCCGTCTGCCGGTCCTGCCCTCCTCCTCCTCTCGTGTACCGGCCCGGCCCTGCCCTGCCCTGCCCTCCTTCTCCTCCCGTGTACCGGCCCTGCCCTCCACCTCCTGCCCTCCTCTCGTGTACCGGCCCTGCCCTCCTCCTCTCGTGTGCCCTGCCCTCCTCCTCCTCTCCTCCTCCTCCTCCTCCCGTGTACCGGTCCTGCCCTCCTCCTCCTCCTCCCGTGTACCGGTCCTGCCCTCCTCCTCCTCCGGTGTACCGGCCCTGCCCGTAGCTACTTAGACGGGTCACTAATCTGCGAGGAACCCAGAGCCGGCTTGTTACAAAGCAGGCTTAGACAGAAGGGCTTAAAACTGTCTCATGAGAGCAAGGAACATTATTTAATGTATTATCTATAACCATAAACATGATAATGTATCTCATATATCTCTCTCTTTATATATATATTCATATTTGTCAGATTAAGACATGATGTGCTTATCTCAGTGACTGTCAGTGTTCTCCTGACTTGTATAAAGTACTGAAGCATGATGCTCTGCCCCTCACACTGACCTCAGGTTTGTGATAAAGTAAATATCTGTGTGTTGAAGTGTGGTGTTCCAGGATTCTGAGGTATTCCCTGGTTCTTCATCTGGAGCTCAGACGTCATGTCTCCCAGTAGAACACGCCCCCCTCCCCTCCCCCCCCCCTCACAATACCATGTCACGATAAACAGATTTAGAGCACAGGGTAGAACAGAGCATCCAACACAATCAGCAGCTAAAGAAGCACAACATTCCTTGTGGCTTTTCTGTTGGTCAAGACAAAATCATTTCCCAAGCACAGTAAAAAAAAACGAAACACATTACCACCCAACAGTCTCTCCATTCAGGGGAAAAAAAGAAAGAAATCAAGTTAAAGCAACAGACACAGGGAATATCTATAGTGGCCGCCGTCGTCGTACAACCCGCTTGGTCTCAGAGACCCACTTGGTCATTCGTGCTGTCCGAGTCCTCCGCTGTGACCACCTGTCCCGCGCAAACGTGATCATGCTCTGTCCGACAAAGTCTCTGACCTTTGACCTCTCCTCCTCCTCGGAGAGCAGGCTCAGTCAGCGTAGTGCATGATGGACTCCACGTAGTTCCCCGGGAACAGTCCTGTGGTCCCGCTCATGGTGCCCTCGTACCAGCCGTCGTCGTTCTTCTTGATCACGTAGATGATCGCGCCCTCCTGGAACGACAGCTCGTCCTCCTTGTCACACGCGTAGTCGTAGATCGCCACCACTGAGGGGCCAATCAGGAGCCGGGATGGGAGACAGAGGGAGGGAGAGGGGGGAGGTGTGTGAGAAAAAGGGAAAAGACTAGCGGGAGAGTAGCTGTGTGTGTGTGTGTGTATGTACCTTTCTCCAGGTAGCTGTGTGTGTGTGTGTGTGTGTGTACCTTTCTCCAGGTAGCTGTGTGTGTGTGTGTGTACCTTTCTCCAGGTAGCTGTGTGTGTGTGTGTGTGTGTGTACCTTTCTCCAGGTAGCTGTGTGTGTGTGTGTACCTTTCTCCAGGTAGCTGTGTGTGTGTGTGTGTGTGTGTACCTTTCTCCAGGTAGCTGTGTGTGTGTGTGTGTGTGTGTGTGTGTGTACCTTTCTCCAGGTAGGTGTGCGTGTGTGTGTGTGTGTGTGTGTGTGTGTACCTTTCTCCAGGTAGCTGTGCGTGTGTGTGTGTGTGTGTACCTTTCTCCAGGTAGCTGTGTGTGTGTGTGTGTGTGTGTGTGTGTGTGTGTACCTTTCTCCAGGTAGGTGTGTGTGTGTGTGTGTGTGTGTGTGTACCTTTCTCCAGGTAGCTGTGTGTGTGTGTGTGTGTGTGTGTGTGTGTGTGTGTGTACCTTTCTCCAGGTAGGTGTGTGTGTGTGTGTGTGTACCTTTCTCCAGGTAGGTGTGTGTGTGTGTGTGTGTGTGTGTGTGTGTGTGTACCTTTCTCCAGGTAGGTGTGTGTGTGTGTGTGTGTGTGTGTGTGTGTGTGTGTGTGTACCTTTCTCCAGGTAGGTGTGTGTGTGTGTGTGTACCTTTCTCCAGGTAGGTGTGTGTGTGTGTGTGTGTGTGTGTGTACCTTTCTCCAGGTAGGTGTGGGTGTGTGTGTGTGTGTGTGTGTACCTTTCTCCAGGTAGGTGTGTGTGTGTGTGTGTGTGTGTGTGTGTGTGTGTGTGTGTGTGTACCTTTCTCCAGGTAGGTGTGTGTGTGTGTGTGTGTGTACCTTTCTCCAGGTAGGTGTGTGTGTGTGTGTGTGTACCTTTCTCCAGGTAGCTGTGTGTGTGTGTGTGTGTGTGTGTGTGTGTGTGTGTGTGTACCTTTCTCCAGGTAGGTGTGTGTGTGTGTGTGTGTGTGTGTGTGTACCTTTCTCCAGGTAGCTGTGTGTGTGTGTGTGTGTGTGTGTGTGTGTGTGTGTGTACCTTTCTCCAGGTAGGTGTGTGTGTGTGTGTGTACCTTTCTCCAGGTAGGTGTGTGTGTGTGTGTGTGTGTGTGTGTGTGTGTGTACCTTTCTCCAGGTAGGTGTGTGTGTGTGTGTGTGTGTGTGTGTGTGTGTGTGTACCTTTCTCCAGGTAGGTGTGTGTGTGTGTGTGTACCTTTCTCCAGGTAGGGTGTGTGTGTGTGTGTGTGTGTGTGTACCTTTCTCCAGGTAGGTGTGGGTGTGTGTGTGTGTGTGTGTACCTTTCTCCAGGTAGGTGTGTGTGTGTGTGTGTGTGGTGTGTGTGTGTGTGTGTGTGTGTGTACCTTTCTCCAGGTAGGTGTGTGTGTGTGTGTGTGTACCTTTCTCCAGGTAGGTGTGTGTGTGTGTGTGTGTACCTTTCTCCAGGTAGGTGTGGGGGGCCCAGGGGGGGTCCTCCTCAGCGTAGGGGTCACTGTACTCCACCACGGCCGACTCTTCCTCATCCTCCTCATCCTCGTAGTCCTCGGGGGGCGGCGGAGGGGGCGTGGCCTCCTCAAACACCGGCTCGTCCGCGGGGGGAGGGGGAGGGGGCACGTCTGAGACTGGGAGGGGCACAGCACAAGCAGCCAATCAGGAACCAGACCCGTCACGGAAGGATCAAGCTCATTGGTTAGATCTCGCATGCATGTGAGTCACGGCTGGGCTGGTCGGGTCCATGCTGGGGTGTTCGTAGAGAGCCATGACAACGAGGAAGCAAACTGATTTAAAATCCGACGAATCACAGAAGAGACAGACAACGCAAATGGCCAGACACGCCTGAGATAGAGACTCAGGTAAAGAGAGACTCAGGTAGAGAGAGACACAGGTAGATAGAGACACAGGTAGAGAGAGACTCAGGTAGAGAGAGATACAGAGTAGAGAGAGACTCAGGTAGAGAGACATACAGAGTAGATTAGATATAGAATAATGAGACACTATCAGTCAGACATGCAGGCATGCCATGCCACAGGGGGCGCTGTTACATGCCACACCACAGGGGGTGCTGTGACAGCTACTCACTGCTCTCCTGGACCCGGGCCACGAAGCCCATCAGAGGCAGCTGGGGGGTGACCTGCAAGGAGGGGGGAGGGGGGGCCGGGGGCCCTGCTACCATCACACAGGGAGGAAGGAGAGAAGAGGAGGAGAGGAGGGAAGGAGAGGAGGAGAGGAGAGGAGGAGAGGAAGACAGAGGGAGGAAGGAGAGGAGGAGAGGAGAGGAGGGAAGGAGAGAGAAGCAGAGGAAGACAGAGGGAGGAAGGAGAGGAGAGGAGGAGAGGAGGGAAGGAGAGAGAAGCAGAGGAAGTGAAGAAAAGGGAGGAAGGGAGAAAGGAAGGGACAGAAAACAGAAAAAGGATAAAAAAGGATGAGAGAGAAAAGAGGGAGGCAGAGAGAGAGGAGAGGTGGTGAAGCATTAGGACATAAGGTGGTAACATTGGGTGGCTGGCTGTCTGTCTGGGTGGGTGTCTGGGTGGGTGTCTGGCTGTCTGGGTGTCTGGCTGTCTGGGTGTCTGGGCGGGTTTCTGGGTGGGTGGGTGGCTGTCTGGGCGGGTGGGGTGTCTGGGTGGGTGTGTACCTGGGTGTATGTCTGGGTGTGTACCTGGGTTCGGGGTGAAGTGCGGTCCTCCGTTCAGCTGGGTCTGGGGCGGGCCTGGTTGCCCGGTGACGGAGGAGGGGCGGCGGAAGGGCAGGGATCCCCCCACCTGAGGCCCAGGCTGCACCTGTTTGGGGGGGGGCGGTTCATACTGAAGAACTGAGGAGCAGTACCTGGAGCACACAGCAGGGGGCAGCAGAGGGAGAAGGAGGGAGAAGGAGAGAGACTGTGAGAAGGAGACACTGGTACATGGTCTCTATGTATAGTCATGATAATATGACCTGGCATCAGGCACTACTTAACCAGGACTCCACCACACCTCATGCAATGACCCATATGTGTCTGAACGACACCAACACACACAAGGGCAGGTCTGTCTGACGACACACACAAGGGCAGGTCTGTCTGACGACACCAACACACAGAAGGGCAGGTCTGTCTGACGACACCAACACACACAAGGGCAGGTCTGTCTGACGACACCAACACACACAAGGGCAGGTCTGTCTGACGACACCAACACACAGAAGGGCAGGTCTGTCTGACGACACCAACACACACAAGGGCAGGTCTGTCTGACGACACCAACACACACAAGGGCAGGTCTGTCTGACGACACCAACACACACAAGGGCAGGTCTGTCTGACGACACCAACACACACAAGGGCAGGTCTGTCTGACGACACCAACACACACAAGGGCAGGTCTGTCTGACGACACCAACACACACAAGGGCAGGTCTGTCTGACGACACCAACACACTAGGGGTGTAACGGTACACGTATTTGTACCGTACCGTGACGGTACAGGCACGTATTTGGTGTTACAGAGGTGGACCGCGGTCCGCAAATGTGGCGTACATAGCGTTAATATGGCGAATGTAAAGGTTTGTTTTGAGGCGCGGAACTTAAAACTTGAAGTCGGAGTTCCCCCCAGACCGTTTAGCCTGCGGCTCCGCTCGCATGGCGCAGTTGCCATGGCAGTAGCAGCCAGCTAGTGAGAGCATTGAGAGTAGCACACACAGCACACAGGACGCCCCGCCGCCCCCGAGAGCGCGACGGTGTGGGTTGCTAGTGAAAAGAGAGGGAACTGCATGGCGAACAGGATACCGGAGCTTGAAGACGCCCCCCTGGCATTTAAATCCCAAGTCTGGGAAAACTTCGGATTTCTGGTTCATTTTGAAAATGGTGAAAGAAAAGTGGACAAGTCGAAAGCTGTATGCCGACATTGTTCAAAAGCGATCGGCTATGCAGATGGCAACACATCAAACATGCACACGCATTTAAAAAGGCACCATCCAGGTGTGACCATCACCGTTGCTGCTAGAAAAAAACGAGCCGTGCAAACCCAGCTCCCGACACTATTTCAGCAACCCCTGTCTGGGACTTCAGAACGAGCAAATGCCATAACAAAGTCTATTGGTGTTTTCATTGCTGCTGACCTACGGCCATTCTGACAAACAAGCAGTTTTTTTCATTATTCCCCCTTAACTATAAACCGTACCGTACTGTACCGTACCGTGACTTCAAAACCGAGGTACGTACCGAACCGTGACTTTTGTGTACCGTTACACCCCTACAACACACACAAGGGCAGGTCTGTCTGACGACACCAACACACACAAGGGCAGGTCTGTCTGACGACACCAACACACACAAGGGCAGGTCTGTCTGACGACACCAACACACACAAGGGCAGGCAGGGCTGGAGATGGACGGGTCTGATCGGAACAGCAGCACGGAGACCAGAGGGAACCAGGGATGGAGGAGGAAGGGGAGAGGAGGACAGGAGAGATGCAGAGATCTGTGTGTGGGGCGGGGGTGATGAAGGAGGGGCGGGGTGATGGAGGAGGGACGGGGGTGGTGGAGGAGGGGCGGGGGTGATGTAGGAGGGGCGGGGGTGACGTAGGAGGGGCGGGGGTGGTGGAGGAGGGGCGGGGGTGATGTAGGAGGGGCGGGGGTGATGGAGGAGGGGGTGATGGAGGAGGGACGGGGGTGGTGGAGGAGGGGCGGGGGTGATGTAGGAGGGGCGGGGGTGGTGGAGGAGGGGCGGGGGTGATGTAGGAGGGGCGGGGGTGATGGAGGAGGGGGTGATGGAGGAGGGACGGGGTGGGTGGTGGAGGAGGGGCGGGGGTGATGTAGGAGGGGCGGGGGTGATGGAGGAGGGGGTGATGGAGGAGGGACGGGGTGGTGGAGGAGGGCGGGGGTGATGTAGGAGGGGCGGGGGTGGTGGAGGAGGGGCGGGGGTGATGTAGGAGGGGGTGATGGAGGAGGGACGGGGGTGGTGGGAGGAGGGGCGGGGGGGGTGATGTAGGAGGGGCGGGGGTGGTGGAGGAGGGGCGGGGGTGATGTAGGAGGGGCGGGGGTGATGGAGGAGGGACGGGGGTGGTGGAGGAGGGGCGGGGGGTGATGGTGGAGGAGGGGGTGATGGAGGAGGGGCGGGGGTGGTGGAGGGTGGAGGAGGGGCGGGGTGATGGAGGAGGGGGGGTGATGGAGGAGGGGCGGGGGTGGTGGAGGAGGGGCGGGGGTGGTGGAGGAGGGGCGGGGGTGAGGGAGGAGGAGTGGGGGGTGGTGGAGGAGGGGCGGGGTGGGTGGAGGAGGAGCGGGGTGGTGGAGGAGGGGCGGGGGTGGTGGAGGAGGGGCGGGGTGATGGAGGAGGGGCGGGGGTGTGAGGGAGGAGGGGGTGAGGAGGGGGGGTGATGGAGGAGGGGCGGGGTGATGGAGGACGTGTGGAGGAGGGGCGGGGTGATGAGGAGGGGCGGGGTGATGAGGAGGGGCGGGGTGATGGAGGAGGGGGCGGGGGTGGTGGAGGAGGAGGGGGTGATGGAGGAGGAGGGGGTGATGGAGGAGGAGGGGGTGACTCACCTTGTGCAGGGGTGCTGAAAGCAGCAGAGCTTGTGCTGGTGGGTGCTGAGCTGGGCAGCTGGGGGGGGGAGGGGGAACGGGCGGGGCCTCGGTGGGGGGGGGGTGGGGGCCAGGGGGGGGGAATCCAGAGCAGAGCTCAGGGGGCCGGGGAGTGGTGGCGGAGGTGGGGGGGGGCTTGGCGGGGCCTGGAACATCAGCAGCAGGGGAATGGAGGGAGGAGAGAAGGAGGTGTAGGAGAAAAGGGGAGAGGAGAAAGAAGAGGAGGAGGAGGGAGGGAATGGAGGGAGGAGAGAAGGAGGTGTAGGAGAAAAGGGGGAGAGGAGAAAGAAGAGGAGGAGGAGGGAGGGAATGGAGGGAGGAGAGAAGGAGGTGTAGGAGAAAAGGGGAGGGGAGAAAGAAGAGGAGGAGGAGAAGGGAGGGAAGGACGGAAAGACAAGAAAAGGAGGTAAAGACGTCTAGAAGTCTAGAGGCAGTACTGCTACAGAGAGAGAGGGGGAGAGAGACATAGGGGAACACACAGAGAGAGGAACAGAGAGAGAGAGACAAAGGGGAACACAGAGAGAGGGAAACACAGAGAGAGACTACAGGTGCGTCCTTACCTGGGAACGCGGCGCCGGGCGGGGCCGGCGTCGGCACGGCGATGGGCAAACCCACGCTGCCACTCCCGCTGTTCTCCCGGCTGCCTGCTGCGACTGCTGCTGGGGTGACTCCCCCCACTGCTGCCACTGCTGGGGGCACGGACAGCGTCACGAAACAAGTACACCCTCACCCTTTCTCACTAATGGGGGCACGGACAGCGTCACGAAACAAGCACACCCTCAACCTTTCTCACTAATGGGGGGCACGAACAGCGTCACTAAACAAGTGCACCCTCACCCTGTCTCACTAAACAAGCACACCCTCACCCTTTCTCACTGCTGGGGGCACGGACAGCGTCACGAAACAAGCACACCCTCACCCTTTCTCACTGCTGGGGGCACGGACAGCGTCACGAAACAAGTGCACCCTCACCCTGTCTCACTAATGGGGGCACGAACAGCGTCACTAAACAAGTGCACCCTCACCCTTTCTCACTAATGGGGGCACGGACAGCGTCACGAAACAAGCACACCCTCACCCTTTCTCACTAATGGGGGGCACGGACAGCATCACTAAACAAGTGCACCCTCACCCTGTCTCACTAATGGGGGCACGAACAGCGTCACTAAACAAGTGCACCCTCACCCTGTCTCACTAAACAAGCACACCCTCACCCTTTCTCACTGCTGGGGGCACGGACAGCGTCACTAAACAAGCACACCCTCAACCTTTCTCACTAAACAAGCACACCCTCACCCTTTCTCACTAATGGGGGCACGAACAGCGTCACTAAACAAGCGCACCCTCACCCTTTCTCACTAATGGGGGCACGGACAGCGTCACTAAACAAGCACACCCTCACCCTTTCTCACTGCTGGGGGCACGGACAGCGTCACTAAACAAGCACACCCTCACCCTTTCTCACTAATGGGGGCACGGACAGCGTCACTAAACAAGCAAACCCTCACCCTTTCTCACTGCTGGGGGCACACACACTCTCACTCTCTCCATCCCACGGACCCTGAGCAGTACAGGTTCTGGACTAGCCGTGTCTGGATGACAGGAACATCGTACAGAAAACCGACGCTTCACAAACGCACACAGAGCAGAGCGCTGGTGACATGGAGAGACAGAGACATCAAAACATGACCAAGCAGGAGGACCTGAGAACACAGCCAGGACAGGGGTGGAGGGGTGGAGGGATGGGTGGAGGGATGGATGGAGAGATGGATGGAGAGATGGAGAGATGGAGCGATGGAGGGATGGAGCGCAGAAGAAAAGCCTGAGAGAAAAGTCTAGGAAATTCCTGCGTACTTTATGACAGAAATTAGTGAGCCAGGACTACCTGAGTGTCTCTGGAGGGTCAGGAGGAAAGCTGCTGGCTGGAGAGACTCACAGCCCACAGCCTGGGTACCAGGGGAGGCCATGTGGGGTGAGTTACAGGCCTGTCAGGGCTCAGGTGTGTGGGGAGGAGGAGGGGGAGTGTAGCACGAGAGGTGGAGAGAGAGGACGGGTGTGTGTGCGGGGTACAGGTGTGTGTGTGCGGTGGGGGGGCGGGGTACAGGTGTGTGTGTGTGGGGGGTGGGGTACAGGTGTGTGTGTGTGCAGGGTACAGCAGTGTGTGTGTGTGGCGCGGGGCGGGGTACAGGTGTGTGTGTGTGGAGGGGGGCGGGGTACAGGTGTGTGGGGGGCAGGGTACAGCAGTGTGTGTGTGTGGCGCGGGGCGGGGGTACAGGTGTGTGTGTGTGGAGGGGGGCGGGGTACAGGTGTGTGGGGGCAGGGGTACAGCAGTGTGTGTGTGTGGCGGGGGGGCGGGGTACAGGTGTGTGTGTGTGGAGGGGGGCGGGGTACAGGTATGTGTGTGTGGGAGGAGGGCGGGGTACAGGTGTGTGTGTGTGAAGCAGGGTACAGGTGTGTGTATGCAGGGGGGGGCGGGGGTACAGGTGTGTGTGTATGTGCAGGAGGGACGGGGTACAGGGTGTGGTGTGTGTGTGTGCGGGGTACAGGGTGGTGTGTGTGTGTGTGTACAGGTGTGTGTGTGTGGGGTGGGGGGGGCGGGGTACAGGTGTGTGTGTGGGGTGGGGGGGGCGGGGTACAGGTGTGCTGGCAGCATGCGGGGTACTGTACGTGCGGTTCCTCTGAGGGACAGACGCTGGGTGGGCGGGGCTCTGCAGGGGGGGCGGGGCGCTGCGTGTCGGGCTGGAGACGTAGTCGTTAGGGACGACCGGGAGGACGGACAGGCTCGAGGGTCCTATAGGGGGAGTGTCTCCTGTGAGGGGGAGGGAGGAGATTAACCAACCAGGAGGGAGGGGGGAGGGAGGAGGGGGAGAGGAGAAGGGAAGAGGGAGAGGAGAAGGAGGAGATTAACCACCACCAGGAGGGAGGGGGGAGGGAGGAGGGGGGAGGAGAAGGGAAGAGGGGGAGGAGAAGGAGGAGATTAACCAACCAGGAGGAGGAGGAGGGAAGAGAGGGAGGAGATTAACCAACCAGGAGGGAGGGGGGCAGGGAGGAGGGGGAGGAGAAGGAGGAAGGAGGAAAGAGGGAGGGGGAAGTTGGGAGAGGGAAGCAAGAAATAAAAACAAAATAAACTCCAAAATCTGGGTGTAGGTGGAGAAAGGCATTAGAGTTCAGGCACCTGACGTGCTTCTGGGGGGGTGTGGTGGTGGTGGGGGTGGTGGTGGGGGGGTGTCTGGCTGGAGATCTAAAGCAGCATGTAGTCGACCTCAGGGGGCAGGACAGGGGCTGAGTTGCTGTGTTGGTCGCATGTTGCAAACAAAAGCCCCTCCCTCTCAGAAAACAACCAAACGATAATGATGATGACTGGAAAAGGAAGACTTGGAACAGTATGACCAGCCAGGTGAGAAGCCCCGCCCCCCAGCTGATGGGTCACCGTGGTTACAGCGGGGTCATGGAGACAGCACACACAGATCACCTGACGCTGATGACATCACACACAACACCACCAGGAGGGACAGACTGGGGCAGCCCCCCACATTAACCACAGTCACATGACATCTCCACATTTATGTTCCTTTACATGTTTAGGAGGGTGCTGTCCCTCTCAGGTCAAAACTAAAAACAACAAAAATGGAGAAAACAACAAAATAAAGGACATGGAGACCGAGTCATTCAATCACAGATGCTGATGGGTAGAGGTCTAACACTGCTCACTTCCTGTCTGGACAGGAAGTGAGGTACCTGAGGGATTTACATACCCAAGTGTTCCCTTCCCTGTGATTGGTGGGCTGGGGGGTTTCTGAGTGGGGGGGTTGGTGCGTGGGAGAGCTCCTCCCGCCTTTATGTTCTGAGCACTGGCCTGCAGGACACACACACACACACACACACACACAACACGCGCACACACACACACACACACACGCACGCACACACACAGACGGGTTAAAGTATTGCAAAAGGCATGGCGATGACCGAAGAAATCCAACCCACACACACACACACACACACCACACACACGAGTCCACTCGAAAACGTTCACGAGTTTAGTAAATTCTTACCTTAAACCTTAGCAACCACTACGGTTCATTATAAAAGGTTACACATGATGCATTGAGAAAGAGAGAGAGAAAGCAGAGGATTAGCGGGAACAAAGGGAGCAGAAACGCACTGAAACACTCCCAGACTAACACGCAGTGTGTGAGGCTCCAGCTACACACACACACACACTGTGATACACACACACACACTGAAAACACTCCCAGACTAGCAGTACACACACACACACTGTGACACACACACACACTGTGACACACACACACACTGTGACACACACACACACACTGAAACACTCCCAGTCTAGCAGTACAACACGCAGGCTGTGTGAGTCTCCAGCTACACACACTGTGACACACACACAGTGACACACACACTGTGACACACACACACACTGTGACACACACACACACACACACACACACACTGTGACACACACACACACACACACACACACACACTGTGCCACACACACACACACACACTGTGCCACACACACACACACACCACACTGTGCCACACACACACCTCAGTGAGTCACTCTGCTCAGCCAGCCCCACCTCTCTGAGTGTGAGTCAGGCACTAACACACCTCACATTTAAAACAATCCATCATTCAGTTTCATGTTTCCCACAATCCCTCAGTACGAGAGGGACAAGCTAGCCGTGGCTTCAGAGGTCAAACTGCCCGGTGCCCTACCTTGACCCCGTGACCCATGTCGTCCAGGAGGCTGTAGTCAATCGGCTTGCGGATGTATCTGACAGGCCTCTCGGGATTGGCCGGGGCGATGATCTTGTGCGTGCGAGACGTGTTCTTATTGGTGGTCAGGATGCCAATCTCCCTCCTCGCCACCTTCTCCTTGTGGATGTCCACCGTCTGGGAACACCAGAGAACAAGGAAGAGAACCAGGAAGAGAATCAGTGTTAGGGTGTCATCCTGTGTGCGTGTTTGTGTCCAGGTGTGTGTGTGTCCAGGTGTTGTGTGTGTGTGTGTGTCCAGGTGTGTGTGTGTCCAGGTGTGTGTGTGTCCAGGTGTGTGTGTGTCCAGGTGTGTGTGTGTCCAGGTGTGTGTGTGTCCAGGTGTGTGTGTACCTGGGAGATGTGGTTGATGGAGGACTCCATGCGTCGGAGCTGGGAGGCCTGGATGTCCAGCATCTGCAGCACATTGTTGGCTAGAGTGTTGATCAGGTAGGCCACACTGGCCAGGGACTGGGTAGTGTAGTTCTTAGTCTCCTCCAGGGCCCTGTGCTTGTCTGGGGACTGAAACACCAGGAGGAGAGGGAGAGAGGGGGCGGGAGGGGAGGGGAGGGAGAGGGGGCGGGAGAGGGAGAGGAGAGAGGGGGCGGGAGGGAGGGGAGGGAGAGGGGGCGGGAGAGGGAGAGGAGAGAGGGGGTGGGGGGAGGGAGGGAGGGGGGAGAGAGGGGGCGGGAGGGAGAGAGGGAGAGGGGGGGGCGGGAGGGAGGGGGAGAGAGAGGGGGCGGGAGGCAGGGGAGAGAGGAGACTATCATGACCATGAACTGAGATTCCAAACTTTTGTTCTCTATAAGAAGTTCAGGCCAGGAAGGATGAGGACATGTTTTGACAGGGAAACAGGGGTTTCCTTCGAATGACCTTTAACCTTATCTCCTGACTATGACGTCTCCTACATGATACATTCCTGAAAGCCAATCATTTCACACTGTCCTCCTTTGTGTGAAACGAATCCGAAACTCACACTCCAACACAATGTACACAAATACTCCTCCGTGTCTCTAGGGCAGTCATGATGAGCGCCACTTTACTCGATTACATCTTCGAGGCAAACAGGTTATCTGGCAGAGAGCCGGGTTGCAGTGAAACCCTTGGCGTTGAACGGGACAAACGCGAGTAACGAGCCGCACTTGTAATACATCTAATGATCATATTCATCAGATTAAACAGGCGTCGGTATCAGCATCAAAGGGCTTTCAGATGTGCGATGGAATTTCAATCCAGATACTGCATCACAAAAGCCAGCTCGCTCCACAGATAAAGGCGAGCGCGACGCCTTTGACATCCTCGTCACTCATTTTGATCCCGCGCCAGACGGGTGAATTAACTCTGAGAGGTGCTCCCTGAATAGAGGCGTCAATCACAAGTTCAAATAACACAAGCAACAAAAACGACACGTAGGCCATAGACCCAACGAACATTAATCTAGATAACCACTCCCTGGCACAACTGTGCTTATCGTGACCCATATATTTTAAAAAAAAACTGTACAAATGGGTCGTATTTATTGAAGCAATTACACGCGTTCAGAAGATCCAGATCACTGTAATGTTTGTGTACATGCAAATAAGCGAGACAAATAGCTGATAAGACTGAAAACTGTTCAGCCTACTTTTTCTGTCGCAGTGCCCCCATATCAATGGTCTATTTTAGCAACTGATCGGCCTCTATATCTAAATAGGAAATAATGCAGCTCGAGTCTCGACACACATTGAACACTTGTTTATTTATTGACAATGAAACTACGTAATTTTGCTCCAGGGATCAAAATGCTGCGTGTCAAAAGACAACCTGTTCAACGAGCTCTATCTTTTACAAGGACGATGTTATGACTCTCACACATTGGGTCTCACGCACTGTCATCGCTTGAGACACAAGAAAAACATCTAACTGACTTCTCATGTGACTCTTAAGAAGGCCGGAGAGGAGATTAGTATTCAACTTCACTGTACAGTCACATCTCTTGCCGGAGGCATCGGCTAGACATGGCAGTTGCATTCCAGTGGACCTATAATTGTAGTTCGTGGATGTAGCATTCAATTCACGATTTGTGACACTAGTTCCTAAAACATTAGATTAAGTACTGTACTGTAGCCCTAGTTCTGTACGTTTGACTCATGGTTTACAACCATGATTTAGGCGGATTTAGTCATGGCTTTGAGTCGTGTTAACGTGTAGTGTAGCTTGTGCTAAACCTATAGCTGGCTAACGTTACACAGCTAGCTCAAATCTGACAGGTCAGATGATTCGCTCAATGATAAACACCGCTTGTTTATTCCAAAATAAATGCAGTGCAATGCAACTGAAGAAAACAGAAAATGATGCCAAACGAATGACTCGCTAGCTGTTGTATACAATCAGTTAGCATCACATCAAATTATTAACGATCAATTTGCGGCTGCCGCAGCACGGTGTGTTTGTTTCTCTGTCTCACCATCACCAGCATAAAGACAACCTAGCTGTTTTCCTCTGCAATTGCCTGGCCCTATACGAGGCGGCTGCTGCTGAGCTAATGTGTTAGATCTTTTTTGAACGGGTTGACTGCAGGAAAACAGTTAAGTTCATCACAACACTAAGCTAATAACAGTCCGCGTAAAATGGCCTGGAATCTATGTGGTTATGCTGGCTGTATGATGACATTCCGTATGAGAAACAAGCCGCAAAATTGATATATCGCGCTAGCATTTGCTGCCACTATCATCGGCAAAGCTAGGTCGGTAGCTAGCCCGTACTAGCCATATCACTTCGCAAATCGTCAAGTACGAATGTTTCTTCGAAATTCCCTTTCATTGCGAAACATTTGGTTATTACCTGAACATAGTTGCTTTCGCAGTACTCGGCAACTCTCTCCAAATTGGTGAAACTGTCAAGCAATGCAGTACGTCCAGCTGGAATCTCCTCTTCCAAAAGCATTTGCAACTCCGCCATTTTCACATCTTTAGCTAGCCTGCCTGCTAGCGTCACCGATCGGTAGTCCTGAGTTGTGAAGTCGGATGCAGGTAGATGTTCGGGTATTCCCATTAGTGAGCAATGAGCTGTCTACACCGGCAAATAATCCGGTTTCTTCCTGTTTTCGATTTCTCTAAACTCACAAACGTATCTAAATGTCAAGCGTATTGAAACTCAAAATACAATTTTTAAACATTCCATACAATATGTTTAGTTAATAGCATTATTTTTTCTTTTCAATTTGACTGCGGTGTTCAAGTTAAATAGTTAGTAAAATACCATTGACAACATTCAATAGCGGTTAGATAACAACAGTCCATCTGAAACGTTAGTGCAATAAATCCGACAGTGTGCAGATGGCCTATAACATTGTAACTGAGTTGATCAAAGCGTAGGTTAATTTACCATATCACAGGTCATGGCCCTCACATTAGAGTCTAGTCTACATCATACACTTTAGCTTATCAACCTCTGAATCTGACTCCATTCCTCATGTATCAGTGGATTTAAGGAGTCACATTTGAGACAATGATCATCTCTTGGACACGGTTATCCAGATATCATCTCTAGGAGTTGACACCAGTTCGAACTTCGTCTCTGCCGGCTGCTTCCCGACTCTGTGTAGTTTCAACTGGCGTAGCAAACTGCTGAGGAAGACGGTTGCTACGGTGTAGGCGACCCTGCGGGGGAGACAGAAAGGGAGTCGTTCGACATAACGGACTTTATTATTGATCAGCTTTCATGAATTGGCGAGTCGGTCCTTACCTTAGCTCAGGACAAGCCTGATTTCCAGAAAACCCAAGCAAAGAGAAGCTTTTCGCGGTCGATTCGTCGCTAAACCGATCTGGGTCGAACCTGAGTGGATCGTTAGGAAGCAATGAGCCGTTAAAACTATTGATACACGTAGTATATACGTGCTTAACGAAAAAATATACATATTTATACGAACACACCTGTAGGGAATGTCCCAGGTGTCCGCATCTTTCAGAACAACTCCCAGAGCATAGATCACAAGAGTCTGAAAACAACAAGATGTTTATTCAACATGTTCATATTTCCTATCAAATTTATTTGTAAAGCCCCCCTTTTTTTCTTCTTCTTTCTTTTTAACACAAGCAATGTCACAGGGTTTCACATACACCCATAGAACTACCCCAACCTAAACCCTCAAGGAAGACAATGGGGAAAAAACTCCCAGAGAGAAAAATGGAAGAAACCTTGGGAGAAACAATTCAGTGAGGGATCCCCTCCTCCAGAGATGGTTGGTGAAAGAGAGGAGCAGAACACAGGCTAAATATAGTCATACATCAAGAAAAGTGCCAATGGGTGTTGAAAGAAACACAGAAATACAAAGTTCAACTCAGGTCAGAGTTGGCGTCAGTTTAAGCAGTGGACCCACAGGACAGGAATGTTAACAGTTATTGATAATCCTAATTCTAGACATGACAGTTCCTGATCAACCCTGGGGAAGGATATTTCTCCTGTCCAGGTGTTTGGGAAGGTCAAAGGTCACACAGAACTGACCTCTTTAGGAATCACATGTTCATCCACTTTCCCCTCCACTTCCTGAGGTCGAGCTGCTATGGGCGTCAGTTTGGCCGTCCTCACTGTCTCATTCAGAACCTGCTGGCAGTACCTGCCAACCCACAGAAATGTGAACACGTGTGTAGCCGATGTGTATCGTTGAAACTCACTCCTCAGGTATGTAATGGGCCACCCGCATCAACGAATAGCTAGCTTTTCTTTGGCGTAGTTGGTAGTGGTGGCGCTTGGGAAGCCAGAGGTGGCAAGTTCGAACCCAGTGCGGGACATTTGCCCGATACCTCTGACAGAGCTTGCAAGACCACGTCCGTTACACACGTACTATGTCATAATACATGTCGACGGTCAGAAAACATGCTCTGATACAGTTCTAATGTCTGGCTCTATACCTATCGCCCTGGGATTGACTCCACAATGCAGGGAGCACACGATAGACGAAATGATTAAAAAAAGGATAATGATTACCTGAGTTGAGGAATCTTGTCCAGGGAAACGGGCTCAGATCCCAGAACCTCATTAAACTCTTCATACAACTTGTCCTGGACTTCCTCCGAGGCAGACAGGAAATGGACCGCCCAGATGCACACTGGGAAAATGCCCCATTGCATTGTGGGTGAGAGAGATAGAGCCCACACGTCAGAAAGCATTCACTAATTCCTGACGAGAAACCTGAGATTATGGAGTGGGACACTGGGCTATGGTAGGATCGTTACTCACAGTTAGCGGTGATGACGCATCCAGCGAGCGTGAACACCATGCTGTCCTCCATGATCTGGGCCAAAACCACGTTAAGGTAAGTACAGGTATATAGCTCAGTGGTAAGAGCATTTGACTGCAGATCAAGAAGTCACAGGTTTGAATCCTCCTCCCTTAGGAGGATAGCGAACACACCTGTGTGTCTGTGAGGCTGGACTTCAGGAGGCTGTCGATGAACACATCCTGGCTGCTCTGGGCCTTCCTCTCCCGGGCAACGGACCGAAGCACAGACTCCATTTCATCTCGTGCTGTGAAACAATCACAATCAGTAAAACGTTGAAAATATAACTGAAAACTGAAACCCAATATCATCGCTCTGAGTGTATGATGAACAGAGCTGGAGAAGCCTAAGAAACAACATTTTATACTTGAAGTAAACTTCCTAAGTGTAAGTACAAACTCAGGTCCTCTCTCACCACTCTGATAGTGTTCTCTCCTGCTGGTACTTCTCTCCAGAGAACCATCCAGGTAGCCTTTACCGATCTCTGACCACACCTGGAGGACCAAACAGCCTTAGATTACAAAACACCTGAGGCACCAAACACCTGTGTGTGTGTGTGTGTGTGTGTGTGTGTGTGTGTGTGTGTGTGTGTGTGTGTGTGTGTGTGTGGGGCTCGCTCACTGCGTCGTGGTTCTTGCGGAAGCGGATGACCTCGGCGTCATCTCTGAAGCGCTCCCCCAGAGCCAGGGGAGTGATGGCCTTCATGGCCAGCCCCAGGAGGTGGGCACAGAGGGGGGTCTGCTGCCCTTCAGGGAACGACTGCCACTTCCCCACTAACTCCTCCACCAGCTGGAGGGAGGACAAACACAACCGATTAAACGATAGACAGACGATTGACTGACAAAACACATGATCCCCAAAGGTTCACAACAAACCATTGTTGTGTTGTGACAATTTTACCCAATACAAAAACAAATAAAACTCTTTTAACTTTCGCACTGTGTGGGGTGTGAGACAGACCAACGGTTAAAAGAAAATGCTTCACTTTATTTTTGTATGAGGTAAAGTTGTCGCAACACGTGGGGGGGTCACAATGACTGAAGGGTCACAACGACCCCGAAGATAACACAGGGGTTTAAACGACAGACAGACGCTTGACTGACAAAACACAGTAACACTTTACATTCAGGCCACATGAACTACCGTGTAGCCTAGCTACATGAACTACCGTGTAGCCTAGCTACATGAACTACCGTGTAGCCTAGCTACAGTAACAATATTGTTGCGCTGCCCGAAACACAAACCTTGAGCAACGTGGAGAAGTTGTTCTTCAGCGTGTTGTTGACAGCGTTCTCGTACACCTTCTTCCTCAGCACAGCCTCACTGGCCCCACCTCCTCCTCCTGACTGGTATCCCAGCAACGTCTTCAGCATGGTTTCAAACGGGTCCGCTACAGGCAGGGGTAGCCGAGGAAGTTGGGATGGAGTGGGGAGAAGATGAAATACCCAGTTACTAGAACATAAACCACAAGGATCAACAACCTATCAACGTGTCTGTATCCATAATATCCTAGACACTTAACGCATACTATATGATGAGTAAGAAAAAAATGGGGGTCGGTTGGCTGATAGGTTAAGGAATCGGGCTAGTAATCCGAAGGTTGCCGGTTCGATTCCCGGCTGTGCAATTGTAACAGGCATGCAACGAACGCGATCTTGCAAGTTCCGTCAGAGAACCTGGCACTGTTCACTCCCATCACCAGGAGATCACTCCCACCGGGAGTCGAACTCGCAATCTCTGACTTCCCAAGCGCGAACGCTACCAACTACGCCAAAGAAAAGCTAGCGATTCAGTAACGCGGATGGCTCATTACATACCTGCGGAGTGAGTTTCACCGATACACATCGGCTACACAATAATGGTGCTTAGGCAAGGCACTTCACCCTACTTGCTTCGGGGGAATGTCCCTGTACTTACTGTGAGTCGCTCTGGATAACAGCGTCTGCTAAATGACTAAATGTACATAAGGTTTGACATGTTTCTCCCGTACTTACTGGTCCTGTTTGGGTTAACGTGTTGCCTGAGCTGTTCCACTCCTGCCAAACTGACCACAGGACGACCTCCGAACCAGAAGGAGGCCACAGGGCCAAACTGGTCATGGAGACTGTCCAGGAACTCATGAAGACTGCCTCTGTTTACAATATCTTGGAGGTTCCCATCCCTATGGGGGGAAACGCAAAATGATTTATACTAGAACTAGAGTGGAGTTTTTTCACTCCTTGTCTTCTCTGTAACTGTGAAGCTATGAAAGCAAATCTGTGACAATGTTTTGAATTTTAAATGGAATACTTATTATTGAATACTTATGATTTCAATCCCCCCCAAAATTATTTGATCCAAGAATTCAAGGTTCAGATATTCAGTTTGCTCAAATTCGAACAGAATAATTCTATCTAAAAAATGTAAGCTTCAGATATTCAAATATAACTAAATGCTGGTCAAATTCGAATGGTAAAAGCTGCTGCTTACTTTTCCTCTGTTGGGTTGAGACCCGGTATTCCAGACACACGTCTTGACGACTTCAGGAAGAAAGAATGCTTTATTGATAAAGTTTACAAAGTAATGCTGCTTGTCTGGTTTCTATAACTTCATATCTCAGACCAAGTCTTGCGTTGCAGCATTCTTGTCAAATTTGGCAGAAGCATTTGGGAAATGTCTGATTGCTTGATACGTAGCCTACTACAACTCTCAACACTGACAGAACAGGAGTGGCAAGAACGAATTTTTGCATGCTTTGGCTAGCTAGTTAGTTGCCAGAACATATTTGTTTGGGGTATTTTTATAGTAGCAAATGGCAACAAGTGTTTGCTAACAGTTGCTAACTAGGTCTTGCCAACCATACACTTGCAGACAGCGCTAGAGAGTTTGAGGCCAAACTGGACAAGCTAGCATGCGGTTGTCGGAAACTGTGCATCTGTGATTGTTTACATTAGTTAATACCCTAATTAAAACACTTACCGGATATAGATACAAAACCGCCCCAACTAAAATGATAACAAAAGTAACGGCGAAAATGGCAAAGTCCAGCATGATTGTTTTTGTAGACGAACAAAACTTTTCCTAACTATTACATTGAGATACGTATTTCTTGCAGCGGCTACCACGTACCCCACGTACACACGGGTTCAATCACGTCGTCTTTGTTTGACTAGCTGGGACTGAAAAGGCCGTAATAATAAATAGTGAACACGGATGAGCTAGAACCGGGATTAAATCATTTAACGGTATTTGTGTATTTTCTTATGATCCTTATTGATTGAATGTGCAGACCTTGCGGTGCATCCTTGCAACTACGAATTTCATTCGTAGTCATATCTGTTTCAATACGTTGTACTTTAATACAAAATTGGACAAAAACGTATTTTAGAAGAAAATATTTTTAGAACAAATTCCCATGGTACGTATCCATTTATAATACAAAATCAACTTTACATTCAATCACATTTTCTAACAAAAATACAGTATAAAAGAATATGTGCAACACAAAAACAATAACTATTCAAGCTGTCTGTGGTCTCTCCACAGGTTTCTCCGGGTCTATCTTCATCGCCATCAGGAAACCTTGAAGAGACAAAGAGGAACATTTTGGTATTTGTATACATGTGTAAAAACATTATCAGTTCATTGTCGATTTGTTAGTTAATGATACATATGAAATATGAAGTACTTTTATTCTCTTTCTAACATGCTTTCTTGATTCATCCATACCCTCCTTTACCCCTTCCGTGCATGCACAATCACGCACCCCTTCGATGCCTGACTGCCTTCGTCCTTCCTTCCTTCCTTCCTTCCTTCCTTCCTTCCTTCCTTCCTTCCTTCCTTCCTTCCGTCCTCCTTCCTTCCTTCCTTCCTTCCTTCTTCCTTCCTTCCTTCCTCCCTCCCTCCTCCTCCCTCCCTCACCTCCCTCCCTCCCCTCCCCTCCCCTCCCCATCCATCCGTAACCTGTTGCCATGCCTACTTTCAGTGTAGTCCATCTCGGGGCGTGAGGAGATGAAGATCCAGGCCAGCCCTACCAGCAGGGCCACCACCAGGTTGACGACCACCCAGGGGTGCAGGACACTGCTGCTCAGACCCGGGAGGCCTGAGGGAGGGGGGGGCCAGGGAGGAGGAGGAGGGGCGAGGGAGGAGGAGGAGGGGGCAGGGAGGAGAAGGGAGGAGGAGGAGGGGGGCAGGGAGGAGGAGGAGAGGGAGGAGGAGGAGGGGGGCAGGGAGGGAGGAGGAGGAGGAGGGGGGCAGGAGGAGAGGAGAGGGAGGAGGAGGAGGAGAGGGAGGAGGAGGAGAGGGGGCAGGAGAGGGGAGGAGAGGAGGAGGAGGAGGGGGCAGGGAGGAGGAGGAGGGGGGCAGGAGGAGGAGGGGGCAGGGGAGGAGGCAGGGAGGAGGAGGAGGGGGCAGGGAGGAGGAGGAGGGCGGGGGCAGGGAGGAGGAGGAGCAGGGAGGAGGAGCAGGGAGGAGGAGGGGGGGCAGCGAGGAGGAGGCAGGGAGGAGGGGGGGGCAGGGAGGAGGAGGAGGGGGGGCAGGGAGCAGGAGGAGGGGGGCAGGAGGAGGAGAGGGGCAGGGAGGAGGAGGAGGGGAGGGCAGGAGGAGGAGGGAGGGGCAGGGAGGAGGAGAAGAACATCATTCACACAGGGTTCATCAACAGTTCATAACTGTAGAACTACTCATCTGATCTTGATCTTGCACTGTTCTATTAGCACTATACTGTGCGTCGCGTTGAAAAGATATTATCCCCTCGCCTTCATACGGATGATTATATCCTCACCATAGTGTTTGATTGTAAGTGAATGTAAAGGTGGATGCGATCGCCTGGTCATCGTGTGGCTGAGAGAGTTAGGACAAGAGCAGAGACATACACTGCAGAGAAGACAGATGTAGGAACTAGAGAGTGAATAGGATTTACGTGAGAGACGGAGAGAGGGGGAAGCGAGGAAGAGCGGTAGGATAGAGCCTGAGAAGAGGCGGACGAAGAGGAAGAGAGGAGGAGGAGCAGAACGCACAGCAGAGGTTACGGAGCAGGATTGAGAGGCGAGGAGGAAGACAGTTGCGCGAGGATAGGATTGAGAGGAGGCGGAGTTGGGTGGTGTGTTTTGGTGGGTTGGGGGGGGTGGTTGGTGAGGCGAGAGGAGGAATTGGGGGTTGTTGGTTTTTGGGAGAGGATTGAGTAGGATGAGGAAGGGTGAGAGGGGAAGAGGAGGTATGGAGAGGAGAGGGAGGTAGGTCAGGTAGAAGGGGGGAGAGGAAGAGTTTGGGTGGGGTTGGTGGGGTGGGTGTGGTGGGGGGGGGGGGAGGTAGGGGAAGGGTTTTATAGTGGTTTGATTTTTAGTCTAACAGTTGGGGGGGTAATTTTTTTTTGGGGGTGTTTGTGGACAGTACGTTAGGGTGGATGTCACAAGGTAAGATGTATTAAAGATGAGGAGGTTTTCGGGTAACAATTACCTCCCTACTGTCGAGATTAGCATGTAGAGTAGACCACGTCTGGAATGGGGAAACAAACTTCACACGTACATGAAACTGAGGCCTCTTATAAAGCAACCGGGTCCAGAGTGAAGAACTCGTTGATATGCCAGATTGCGGGCGTCCGCTTCGTCAGGCTTCACCATGAAAACATCAAGAGAGTTCCAGACTGACACTGCTCCTTCACATGGACATTGCAAACACCTCAAGTTCATTTTATATCCTAATAAGCCCGACTTTCCCTCACATTCAGAACTGTGTTCCATTCGTACCCTGCAAATCTGGAAGCTACCGTAATCGGCTGACCGTGTCTCAAAATGTACCACTAACACTCGCTCAATATACTGAGTTGAACCTCCCCAGATTTATTTCACTGAAACTGATTACGATATGAAGGGTGAAGCCGTGCAATTTAACATGTTAGGACTCCGCAGGGAATGCCGGGTGTGGCTGCTGCACTCGAAACTTTGTCATGTACACGGGACAATCTTAGTGCTGAGCTGATAGACTTATTGGCCCTCGACTTACAGCATTTCAGGCAGGCCACTACCCACCACTGAGCAGAGTAGGGTGATGAAGTGCCTTGTGCCCAAGGACCACCAACGTCACTTTTTCACGCCAGGACATTTTTCGAACCACGCAACCTCTGATTACTAACCCGATTCCCTAACCGACTCAGCCACCTGACTCACCTGTCGAAGGCAGACACGTTGCTGACGGCCAGCAGCAGGAACAGAAGGGACTGGGCGGGGGTAAGCCAGGGTGTGGTACTGCAGCAGCAGGTTAGGCAGGGATGTCAGCTGACGCCCCTGCTAGAACATACACGATGATGATGTTCCACACTGCGTAGCCTGCCAGGAACCCGTGGCAGAAACAGACCAAGAACCCTGCACAGGACCAGAGGAGAGATGACAGATGGGAACACACGCAAGCATGAACAAAGACAACAAACAGAACTAAGGTTTTATAGAATAGGAAACAATCTGTGTATCTATGGACGTATCTAGCGATGATGAGAGAAAGGGAGCAAGAAAGACAAGAAAAGAAACGAAAGAAAGAAAGGAAAGAAAGACAAGCAAAGAACAGAAAGAAAGATAGAAAGAACGAAAGAAAGAAAGAACATACAAGCAGACAAACAGAAACGACCAAAGATGCAGGAAAGCACAGAAAGACAGCCATACAAAAATCCAACCCCTTTCCCTCCCTCCTCGCCTCCTCACTCCCTCCCGCCCTCCCTCCCGTCCCTCCTCCCTCCCTACTCCCTCCCTCCCTCCTCCCTCCCGTGGAGCTGGTCTCTCTACCTGAATCCAGTGTGCACCTTGAGTGAGACGTCCCTGGTGGTCCACATGGGCTGGATCTCCATGTAGTGGTTGTCTGTCTGATCGCTGGTCTTCAGTCTCTCCGAACGGTCAGCCGGCTGAAAAACCGCTCTGCAGAAGAACCGGTCACCATGAGAAACTGACCTAACGCAGTGTACGGTTTTACCTTTACATTGATTAATTTACCAGACGCTTGTATCCACCGCGACATGCTGTACAGTGTGTTTGAAGGCCCTGAGTCAACAGGAAGTAGCATCACTGGGCCGAGAGCTACTCACTGGTCCTCTCCACAAACATCTTCCCCACCGGCTGGCTCTGACCCAGAGGGGCGGTGAACAGGGAATGGTGGGGGATGGGCGGCTGGGCGTCGCTGATGATGTCATCCTCCTCCACGTCCAGATCCTCCGTATACTGAGGCTCGATCCCCTTGGGCTTCCTGGAGACGACCAGGAGGAGAGAGAGAGAGAGAACAGAGAGAGAGATGAGAGAGAGACAGAGAGAGAAGAGAGAGAGGAGAGAAGAGAGAGACAGAAGAGAGAGACAGAGCAGAGAGAGAGAGAGATAGAGAGAGGACAGAGAGAGAGACGAGAGAGAGAGAGAGAGGAGACACGAGAGAGAGAGAGACAGAGAGACACAGAGAGAGAGGACACAGAGGAGACACAGAGAGAGAGAGGGAGAGAGACACAGAGAGAGAGGAGACACGACAGTGAGAACCACGCTGTGGGAGTGGGAGCGTAACCGTGGGTAACCGCGGGTAGTGACGTGACAGCGACTTCTTCTGCTATCTCGTACTTCTTCTTTGGTTTCTTGACGACCTCCTCCCCGTCCGTGTTCTGATCGGCACTGCCCCCGTTGACCAGGTCGGCCTGATCGTCCTCCAGATCTGAGACAAACACAAACTCTGTGACCACATGTACATACATGGATGGACTGAGGAGGGAGAGAGAGAGATGTACAAGAGAGACAGCAGTGAAGAGAGATGACAGTGAACATATCTCTAATAAAACAAATCTAGACAGAGCAGGAGGAATGATAGGAGAGCAGGTGGTCAGTGCCCTGGTGGGTTACTACATTTCTGTAATATTATTTAAATTCAAATACGACCCCACCTATAGTGGCGGCTTTCTTCTTCCTCCTCCTCTTCTGAGGTGCGCCCTCAGGGTCAGGGGTCACAGACTTACTGACCTGCGACGCCCTGCGACTGGTCACACCCCCCATCTCCATCCCAAGGTCGGCTGGAAATAAACATTGTAATACAATCACTTGCCTATTTGTCTGTTCTCTTCACAGAGAGAATTATCTGGGATCCGTCAGTGATCTAGAGCTGAAGATTAGGAGCACAGACAGTTTGACCAGAATTCTAGATTAAGATGTTATGTATTCATTTAGCAGACGTTTTTATCCAAGGTGAGGTATATTACAGGGGGGATTGAACCTGGGATCTCTTGATATGCAGTCAAATACTCTAACCACTGAGCTTAATTAAACCTCTTGATCTGTAATCTGATCTCTAACACTGATCTGTAGAAACCCTCTGTCATGGTGCAAAGTGCTGATGGCTGCAGGGGGGTGATGTGATGTGAAACGCACCCTCTGGGTCATCCACACTGTCCCCTCCTCGTTTCACCTTCTTCTTCTTGTTCTTCTGTACCGGCAAGTCTGGCACGTCATCTACACAGGAAACAGGAAGCAGGAAGCACAGCATGATGATGACCCCTGATTATTATTATTATATTATTATTATTATTATTATATTAATATGTTTAGGACATGGTGAGATTATAAAATGGTTAAAGCTACAAATGTTTTTTAATAGTCAACTCACCACCGGCATCTTGGCTTAATTGGTGAATGTACCGTACATGAAAAAATGAAAGATAAAAATGACATTTTAATACATAAAGTTATATATTAAACTATTTATAATATGACCTCTGATTTGCTCTCACCTTGGCATAGGAGGCAAGGTACGCTGTCCACGCTGATAAATCAAATATATAATTTCTGGTTAGATATACAACAAAGAACCAATTTTGTACATTTATTTTAATTATTTACGCAGGTAAGAGTACGTGTTATGCATGTTTGTTTTTCCCTGAGAAGTTCCAATGGCTGTTACATCACAACAAGGACTCAAGCTACTAAATCTGTTACACAAACAAAATCAGTAGAGTAGAACCAGGTCAAAACTGATTTCCCTATACTTTGCAATTTACATGTACTGAATTCAGTGGTAACCACTGGTTACTGCTTGATTTTACGTGCCAAATCACAATCAAATGACATATTTTCAAAGGTATCAGTGATCACCAATACTAGCAGCAATGTACTGCCAGACTGGATGCCACAAACAACAGTAAACAAATCACTATCCTTGAACCTGACCTGATTAATAATTTAGACACTGACTAAACCAGACTCTAGCGGAACCAACCGAACACGAAGATGAGTAACTACTAATTAACTCACCAACAGTTTTCTCGCCATATTAGTCAAGTATAAAGGAAGAGCGGAGGATATTCTTATGTCACTGCCTTGTTGACTGTCTAATCCTGAGCTAAATCTACTAACATACATCTGCCAAAGCACTGGGATTACCAAGACATCAGATCATCCTAGCCAAGTGTAAAATAACTATTTCCTGCAACGTTGGAATTGATCGCAAATGTATTAAACTGTTCTGCTTTAAATAAAGCAATGTGTATCAAGTATTGGAACATAGTTCCAAAACGTCTTTTTAAAATAGTTAATTTAACGTTGGATATTTCATTTCCACACATTGCTAAAACAGTCAGTTAAGACTGTTTGCAACCTGCCACATGTCTAGTAAGTAAGTAAGTAAGACTTTATTTATATAGCAGTAGGGATGGAGCCCTTGGACATCATCATCATGTTCCAGGCAGTACCTGTGGGATGGGCGGTAAATCCCTTCGTCGTGTGCTTTGTGCCTTGAGAACATAAAAAAACAGGGGGCATTAGTTGAAGGAGCTATTATTTTGTAATTGTTTGTACAATTACAGTAGTGGTATCACTTAGAATTCGTATGTTACCTTAGAATCTCCGGTCTCCATATCTGAAATAGGACGATGGCACAATGTGGCGGTTGGCTATCAAAATAATGAATAGATTGATGTAGCTCTAGTAGTAGTTACTTGTAACTTCTACATACTACATAGCTACTGGTTGCCACGCGGTTGTTTACCCAACCTTGTTTATGTTCCTCACGTTGCTACCGCTGTTTTGGTGGTAGCGTAGCACAGTTACTTCCTGTATGTGAGGTCTTCGAAATAAAAGTCCTGATATTACGATTTACTTTCAATGGCAACGAAATATCAAACACTTTTTCAAATTGACATGGATCATGGCCATCTCCCATATATATATTTGTCTGTCTAACGCTTAGACACAGCGCAAAAGGCAGTTTATTCCTCTCTAAACAGTCTGTTTATAAACTGGCTACATAATAATCCAACACACTCCCCTCATGCGGACCGCGGCAGTGGGCGGGGGTCGATGACCGATGGGCGGGGTTATGATCCCATTGAGACAAAGTGCACCATCTGTTGGACACACGTAGCAGTTACAAATTGTTGGTTTTGAATTCACCTCTTTAAAATTGAAATATTTATTTATTTATTTTAAAAATCATATCCAAAAATTCAAGGTTCGTAAATTCAGGTTGCTGAAGTAAAATTCTGATCCCCCAAAATGTGGTCAGATTGCAACATCAAGGATACCAAGGATAGGTAAATCAAGCCTGAATGCAATCGAACCATCTCACTTCTCCCAGAAGGGTCCATCTGTAGACCTCTTATCGCTGTCATCCAATCACAGCCTGGGGTCTGAGTCAGTCATCCAATCACAGCCTGAGGCTTCACATTTTAGTATTTGAGTTTGTTTTTTTCGGGTCAAATGTTTTAGACTAATTTAGTTTTAATTCAAATGTATTCCAGTCCAATTTTTTGACTCCAATTGTTTCAATCCAAATTTTTTCCACTCAAATTTTTCAACTAAAATGTCACCATTCGTATAAACTTCTGCTAAGTTATCAAGCTCTGTGCCTCCATCTTGTTCTGATCTAAGGAACATGAAGGGGGGAGCAGGGGAGCTGGTGTGTGTTTACCTTCAGGATGACAGGTGTTAGGTGCTGGATACAGCCGGGCCCTGCCCAGGGTAATTACCATCCAAAGGTCAGTTACTAGCACCTGCATGCTTCAGTGAAGAGTGAAAGTTTAGGATCTCCATGGGAACAGAAGCAGGAAGCATAGATTCCAACTGAACATCCTCCAGGAATAGCAAAGCCAAACCCATGACAGGTGAGGTCACATGACCCAGGACTGGGGGAATGTTCTGGTTAATTATCGGTCAGAGACAGTTCTTGTCCTCTGGTCCAAGTTTCTGTGTGATTCCATCACAGGAACACGTCAGGTTAATGTGTACTCCATACCACTGTGCAAGGGTGAGACACTGGACTGGTTGACTGTCTAACACACACAGAGAGAGACTGGGAGGCAGACAGACAGAGAGGCAGGCGTCAGAGTCATCTAATAAACCATTCAGACATGCATCAACAAGATCATCTACAGCTGTGTGAATCTGCCACCTGCCTGAGTGTGTTTGTACACCTCAGCTGATAGGTCACTCCTGAAAGCCCACCATTGTCCGGGGAACCGAGCTGGGATGCCACTGCGTCAGCTCCTGGATTGTGATTGGTCAGGTGGGACCAGGCTGGCGTTGCTAGGTCCAGGGTTAATGTTACACCCGGGTAATGCTGCATGTCGATTGGCTCGTTCAGATTCCTGTTAGGTCACATGGGATTAATGTGTACACAGAGGGTTTCTGGCAGCACATGCTTCTCTGACACACAGCCTGGTACTGCTGACTGTGCTACAGTAAAGATGTTCTCAACACTTATAAGACTTTTAAAAGGGAAAACTGGCAAATAACTTGTGTGTTTGACACCTGCGTTTGGTCTTTTTGAAGCCCTGTACTAAACTAAGATTTTATGACTGAAGTAGGTTAAGTGAAGCATTCTCCATAATGATTCACTCTTGACCGATACAGGGAATTCTTGGTTAACTGAGCAAATAACAGTTTGAGATAATTCCATAAGTGTACACCTATAGAAATAGCAGTCACCTTGCTCAATGTTGTAATTCTGTAATCTAGATACATTTTTCAGCATCTGTGTAACCCTGACCCCCCCTCTACCCCCCTCTCTCCCCCCTCTCCCCCCTCTCCCCCCTCTCCCCCCCTCTCTCCCCCCTCTCTCTCTTTTGTTTTCTGTTGTAATTTGTTTAATTCTGTTTGGTGTTAGTAAAGATGGACTGAGAAAGGTGTGCCGGGTGGTAACTGGTTTGCTAATCTTAGATTAACAAACCAGTCTCTCTCTCTCTCTCTCAGTCTCTCTCTCTCTCTCTCTCTCTCTCTCTCTCCCTATCTCTCTCTCTCTCAGTCTCTCTCTCAGTCTCTCTCTCAGTCTCTCTCTCAGTCTCTCTCTCTCTCTCTCTCTCTCTCTCTCTCTCTCTCTCTCCACGCCCCCTCTCCTCCCCTCTGTGTTTTTGTTCTACTCCTGTTCTCACTCCTTCATGTCCAGACGGTGCATACTTTACATGGGGCTGTTCAATGTGTGTGTGTGTGTGTGTGTGTAGTCAAGGACGTAACCTTCCCTGAAGCAAAAGAAAGTAATCAGAAATAAAGACCAGGAGAGAGAGAGGAGAGAGGAGAGAGAGAAGAGAAAGAGAGAGGAGCGGAGAGAGACCGGTGAAGACTCGTGTGAGAGGGTAAGCACATCCAAACAAACACACTTGATCTGGGAACTCGTCGTTTAAGACCGCGATGGGAGAGCAGCTGAGAGGCTGATCTTAGGTTCAGGAAATCCTCCAGCAGCGAGTATGTGCTCTGAGAGAATTGTGATTTAACTTTGAACTTGCTTTCGAGTTCGAGGTATTTATTGCCTTGAAGCCTTTGGTAACAAGATTGCTTGAGAGGATATTAACATTGTTTGAATTCCAAACAATAAACATGATCTGTAAGTCTTTTGACAAACGCTGCATGTCAAATACAGAACAACCAGAAACACACATACACACGAAGCAAAAGTAAATATCTAAAATCCAGTTTCGAAAAGACGATTGTGTGTCATGTATGTTTTGAAACGAGAGGATCCCCTTTATGTATCTTCAGTGATCTATCTGTCATCGCCTCAGAGAGCGCAGCCTTTGGCAAACACGGCAGGAGTCCAACACAAAGGCTGCTCCGAGTGTGTGTGTGTGATCATGGATGTGTTCTCAGGCTGTTAGCTGCTCCTGAGTTTGTGTGTGATCATGGATGTATGTGTGTGTGTGCTCCTGAGTGTGTGTGTGGTCATGGATATGTGTGTGTGTGTGTGATCCTGAGTGTGTGTGTGATCATGGATGTGTGTGTGTGTGTGCTCCTGAGTGTGTGTGTCATAATGGATGTGTGTGTGTGTGTGCTCCTGAGTGTGTGTGTGATCATGGATGTGTGTGTGTGTGTGTGCTCCTGAGTGTGTGTGTCATAATGGATGTGTGTGTGTGTGTGCTCCTGAGTGTGTGTGTGATCATGGATGTGTGTGTGTGTGTGCTCCTCTGAGTGTGTGTGTGATCATGGATGTGTGTGTGTGTGTGTGCTCCTGAGTGTGTGTGTGATCATGGATGTGTTTTTCCGTATGATCACACGTTGTGTGTTTGTTTGGAGCGTTACATACAGCTCTGGGTGACTCTGTCTTGAGAGGGCAGCTACTGGGTCAGGACTGAGGCACAGGTAGAAACCAGCGCCGTCTCCTTGGAGACGAGAGGTTCACCAAACAACACAAATCTCACACTGCACTTTGAAGGGATTTGATTATTCTAAAGTATTTCAATGCAGAGTGTGGAAAGGACATCCAACTTTCTGGGTACATGTTGTTCTAATGACCCCTAATCACACCCTGATGAAGGGGGATGTTCCATGTCTCAGTTCAGTGGTAGCACGCTAAACTTCAAGCAGATCATACACCGAGAGATAGACTTTGACTCCACACAGTTTAATTCTACACGAGCGACTGGGTTGACGACACCATGGCGACGGCTAGGTGTCCAGGGTATTATGGGTTGTTAGGCTGACGAAGAGTCCCTGGGCTCCAAACACTTCATATCCCCATCAGGTTCACCACAGCTTTAAATAGCAGCTTTTTCCACTGACGACATATCGAATATCCTATTCTTGACGCTTGAATTACGTCATTTAAACGTTTTCTTCTAGTACACGGTAAATGGAAAGTTCAGACAGAAAGACGGTACTCGTATCAGCTTCATCGTCTGAAAGCTCTACGTTCCAGGGAGATAAAAGTACACAATGTTTTTATAACATGTATAAAATGTATAAATGCCGGAGGCGTTAGGGTGTTTGGAGTTCCCAGTGTTGCTAAGTGTCTCTCTAGTTGTTGTGTGGCTTGAGGGGAGCCTAAGGTGGCCAGGAACTCCATATATGGGTCTTCCTTTTCCTGTGTCCTGTGCCCTGAGGGGGGAACCCTTTAGGTGTAACACCAGAAGACACAGAACACAGAACTCATGACGTCTGTGTGCTCATGTCTTAGTCACTGGCATGACCTGGTCAGTCCTCACTCCACAGCAACTACAGGTATATTGGCAGCCTCTGTGTTTGCAAATTATTTGCAGCATTTGCATACATGTATTTTTTGTCAGATTTTTGGGCTGACGTACAAGGTTGGAGGTGTTTGCTGTGAGACGTGTGTGTATCAGACGAGGAGAAGTGAGAATATCCACAGTGTGTCTCTGATGATGCCCGTGCTGGGCTGGGCCCTGGGTAGGCAGATCCTGTGGCAGCCAGTGGGGTAGGATTTCACCAGAGACAGTGTCCTGCTGTTTACTATTGTTAAAGGCTTTTCAGGGTAGATCTCTTTTCAGGACTACTGAACACAAGGCTTTCAAAGTGCCCTGTGTGTGTCCTGGTTTGGGGCGTTCCAGGACAGCGTTCTGCACAGCGACACCCTCTCTCTCCTAGAGGTGTCGGGTAGTTGAAGTTCAGGACACAAGGCGTGAGTTTAGTGAGTTCAGTCAGCCTGCAGGGTCAGTGTCCTGCTGAAAGATGGATTGGATGTTGCCAGGCACACTTGGTGCTTTGGCAAACCTCTGCTCTTTATGGCCTTTCATCCTTCTCTTTCAGCCCTTTTGTTTGTAAGGAGCGAGTGGGGTGTTAGCGCAGAGATGAGTCTGGGAAAGGTCAATCTCATGCCACGTTTAATTTGTCTCTTATTTAGTTTATGCCACGCCGCGTCATCGCTGGATTGCTAGGCAACTCCTGTTGAAGTGCCCAAAGTCAACACTGATGATGACAGAGCTGCTTTAGCTCATTCCACAGGTCGGGAAGCTGAAACAGGAACTATATGCTGAATATAATGTCCTAGCGACATGCAGTAGGGTAACCTTTTTATTGGTGATCAAACCTTAACCTTAATCTTTTGACTGGTGAAACACCACTAGTTTATGAGTGCAGTAAAAATAAGTTCACCTTGAATACTACAGAGGACTAAATGAGTTTGTCTGTGCGTTAGCTAACTAAGCTGATGAAGTTTACAACATGAGAATAATTGTGTATCATGAACTCTAATATCTAGATTGAGAAGGGTTATCCACTCATTCAAGTTCAGATGATCTCAAACAACTTCTCACTGCTTAAACAATGCCACTTATTTGAGTTGATAAGTCACAGACAAGTGAGCCAAATGTTCAAACATGCAAACTATGTCTGCAGAGTAGGGTGGAGCAGGTCTGTGTGTGTCAAGTCAGACGGTTTTTCCGTGTGCCACTCCTGAAAACACACCTTGTTCACAAACGGTGCTTGAGAACAAAAACCGTCCTGAGAAGTAGAACACCTCACCTCTGTGGCTTGAAGGACGGCTGCCGTCTGTCTCTTAACGTTCTGTGTTCCCTTCCAGCTGCTGTGGTGGATCAGCCGGCCCCATGGAGGGCAGTGGAGGGGCAGTGGAGGGGAGTGCAGATGATCATGCAGGTAGGCCGGCCTTCACCGTCTTCTATAGATGTTGTTGTTTCCTGTCCACCACGATGGAGTGGCACACAGAGGACAGGACGAAGGATGATCTGGCTCTGCCTCTGGTTCTGCCTCTGGTTCTGCCTCTGGTTCCGCCTCTGGTTCTGTCTCTGGTTCCGCCTCTGGTTCTGCCTCTGGTTCTGCCTCTGGTTCTGCCTCTGGTTCTGCCTCTGGTTCTGCCTCTGGTTCTGTCTCTGGTTCTGCCTCTGGTTCTGCCTCTGGTTCTGCCTCTGGTTCTGCCTCTGGTTCTGCCTCTGGTTCTGTCTCTGGTTCCGCCTCTGGTTCCGTCTCTGGTTCCGCCTCTGGTTCCGCCTCTGGTTCCGTCTCTGGTTCTGCCTCTGGTTCTGCCTCTGGTTCTGTCTCTGGTCCTGCCTCTGGTTCTGCCTCTGGTTCCGCCTCTGGTTCCGCCTCTGGTTCTGCCTCTGGTTCCGCCTCCTTTTTTCATATTTTTCATCTCAGTACTGCCCTTCTCACGAGCCTTTCACTCTGACTGTGCGTCGGTTCTCCTCCCAGGGAAGAAGAAGTCTCGTTTCAAGCTGCTGAAAAGCCGTCTGTTCAGCCGTCTGATGAGGAAGGAGAACCAGGCGCTGATGAAGTCCAGCCAGTCCACTGGAGACGTGGGCGGGGCCGGCCGGAGGAGAAGGATTCTCAGACTCCGAGGAAGACTGCTTGTAAGTGTGTGTGATTTACCTGTCAGATACCACTCGATAAGATCTTTGAAAATAACGTGTCGTCTACTTAGATTAACTTACTGGATGAGTCATTTAGTCTAGAAGCATCTAGTACAACTAGATTTAAAATCTAAAAACACGAGCATCACACTCAGATATCGTTTCTCGCAGTGTAGACGCTGAACTGTGACCTTTGACCTCAGGGACCCCGCTGGAAGTCTGGGGTCCAGGGCCCTGTCGCACGACAGCATCTTCGTGGGTGACCAAGCCCCGGGCCTGGCGGAGCCTGCGAGGGTGGTGTCCCAGGAGAACGTCCAGGGGAAGATCCGTGCCCTGCAGCTCAAACTGCAGCAGCAGAACATGCGCCTGGGCCCGCCACCGCTGCTGATACCCGGGAAGAGGACGGAAGATTCCGGAGCCACCTCGGAGGACGACGGTTTGCCCCAGAGCCCGCAGGACATGTCCTTCCATGACAGGGCGGGGCCACGCTCCCCTTCTAAGGTGACAGTCACTGTCCGGAATCTTCCGTTCTCTTCCCGGGTTTCAACACTGCTTCCTGGTCAGCTGACCTGAGTCTCTCCCTTTCTCCTCCCCAGCTCACCGAGTCTTACAGACATCACAGCTCTCTGAGTTTAGCAGGGACAGGAAGTGAAGAGGACGAGCAGGTAATTCAACTTCCTGTGTGTACGTGTGTGTGTTTTTAACAGCAAGCACGCAAGAGAAACTTCACAAGTCCAACAAACAAAAACCTTGTCCAAGAATCGACTGTGTGCAAACAGGAAGTGTGTTTTATCCTCCAGCCTCGCTTCTGCACCACCGGTATGACTGGGTCTGAATGAATACTGGACTCTGTAAAGCCACTTTGAGTGTCTTAAAAAGCGCTATATAAATAAAATGCATTATTATTATCCCTCTCCTCAGTGGTCCTCACAGCCCTCCTCCCGGCCTCTCTCTCCGGCCTCGCCCGGCCTCGCAGGCCTCGCCCCCTCCCCAGGAGTAGACCTCACCAGTCCACTCCAGTACGCTCCCAGTCTGGACAACTCTGCTGCACGCCACCGCATGTCCCTCAAGCCCAGGAACCAGAGAGCCAGCGCCATGGGACGGAAAGTCCCCCCGGTGAGAGACTCACACAACAAGACGTCTGATTCATTTAGCAGAAGCTCTTATTCAAAGCCATGTACGAATAGCACATATCGAAAGTACAGCAGAAGATCAGGGGTGGGATGTACATAGTTCTACAGTATTTTTCAGAAGTCAGAATCAAGCAGACAAGGCAGCAAAGAGTCACAGAAGATACGACAAGCTAAGCTACTGCGCGTCTGGGCGCTGTGTTGCGCTAACAGCGCTAACTATTGCAGGTAGTTATTGCTTGATTTAGCGACTGTGTTTAACTGTTCCTGTGTGTTACTCAGAGGGCCAGCAGGCCTCGCTCTGAGAGCCTGAGTGATCTGGACCTGGCTCTGCCCGAGGGAGAGGAGGACAGGGAACCAGAGGGAGAACCCAACGCAGCACCCGACAGAGAACCGGAGAGAGCACCGAGGAGAGAGGAGGAGAGAGCGGAGGAGAGAGCGGAGGAGGGAGAGAGAGAGAAGGAGATGGCCCCCGGGACCCCTCCTGAAGAGCAGGTCTCCTCCCCTGCCTCGATGAGAGACAAAGTCCCTGTCGAGCCTTCAGATCCCCCTGCTGGTGAGGACGTGGTACTGCAGAAAGAGACGTCCTTGGAGCCACAGGGGAAAGTGACCACCAACCCTCTCTTCCTCCAGACCATGCCTCAGGAGACAGGTGTCCCCTCAGCAGAACCCAGTAGGGCCAAGAGCCCCACACCCACCTGCCCTACTTCCACACCCACCTGCCCCCACTCCCACACCCACCTGCCCCACTCCCACACCCAGCCTCAAGGCTGTTGAAGAGCCCCAGAACCCCATCGAGCTGCTCCTAAGCCAGCCTGTCCTGCCTCACACATTACCTAGTCAGGGTAAGAGAGAAGGGGCTGCATGTTTAGAGCAGGGGAATGGGTCCTTATCCAACAAGAGAGAGTCCGTCCCTCTCAACTCGGTATCCGGGTTCGATAACACTTCAAACACACGAGAGCTGTCCTCAAGAGGGAAGGCAGGAGAGACCCCGGGAACCACCTCCATGTCGTCAGGGAGACCGAGGCCTGCTCCTCACGCTCGGGGGGCAGCGGGATCTGCCTCTGCAAGGACGACAGGAGCTCCACCAGAGAGGGCTGGAGGAGCAACACCGCCACCTGCTGGTCAAGACGAGGAACTGCCGGCTGACGCTATCAGGGAGAGGGAGGACGGTTCCTCTCAGCGCTTCTCCGTCTCGTCAGCCAGACATCGCTCCAGGAACGGCAGGGGCGGCCGAGCGAGGCAGGAGAAGATGGAGAGAGAGGCGGGAGATCAGGACCAGGAAGTGATGTCAGTTGAGGAGCGGTCCAGGCAGGTGAGGGGGAGCAGCCGCCGGCCTAAAGAGAGGAGAGGAGGGCCGACACAGCAGGAGGCCGTCCTGGGGGAGGGGGGGGAGGCAGAGGGAGGGGGGGGAGACAGACACAACAGGAGGTCGTCCTGGGGGAGGGGGGGAGGCAGGGGGAGGGGGGGAGACAGACACAGCAGGAGGTCGTCCTGGGGGAGGGGGGGAGGCAGAGGGAGGGGGGGAGGCAGAGGGAGGGGGGGGAGGCAGACACAGCAGGAGGCCGTCCTGGGGGAGGGGGGGAGGCAGAGGGAGGGAGGGAGACAGAGGGAGGGGGGGAGGCAGAGGGAGGAGGAGGCCGTCCTGGGGGAGGGTGGGAGGCAGAGGGAGGGGCAGAAACAGACAGAGGAGGAGGCAGCCGCCATGATCTCAGGGCAGAAGGAGGATGAAGAGGAGGAGGAGCGGGGCAGGAGGGGGGCCTTCGGCGTCAAGCTACGCCCCACTTCCCAGTCTGTGAAGCATCGCTCCGAGACCATCCAATCAGAGCACAGGATTAAGCGTCACAGCATTGAGGTCTTGGCCACGGAGCCCCAGCCAATCACAAGAGAGGATGAGGGCCGGTTCGAAGGTCGGGAGGAAGGCAGCCGAGCCTGAGCCGTCCTGGATGTCCGTGGCCAGAGAGAGGAGCAGGACCCTCCAGCTGCACCTGACCAGCCTGGTGCCCTCAGACGAGCCCCAGGACACGCACACCCATCCTGGGGCAGCCACCCTGCCACAGCAGCCTCCCAGACAACCATCTCCCAGACAACCATCTCCAACACCGCAGACGAAGCCTCAGATCTCTCAGTCTTCCACCCTGCCCTCCTCATCCTCCTCATCGCTGTCCAGCGTGAGGGTGAGGAACAGACAGCCGCTGGGAGACAGGTGGACATCATCTCCCTCACACACACCAGAACACAGTACAGATGGAGTGAGTAGAGATTTCTTCTTTCTAGTATATATCTCTTCTTTCTCACATTTTATGGTGTATTTATTGTGTGGTTAATTGTTTCGTTTTCTAAGTTCAAATATATATATTTTTTATTGTGTACTTCTACTCCCTATCTATATATATATATAATATGTATATTTAGTTATCATAAACTGTGGGGCAAAAAGTGGTACCAAGAATTCTGACTCATCTGCTCTGTGTGATTCTGAGTCATCTGCTCTGAGTGATTCTGAGTCGTCTGCTCCGTGTGATTCTGAGTCGTCTACTCTGTGTGATTCTGACTCATCTGCTCTGAGTGATTCTGAGTCGTCTGCTCCGTGTGATTCTGAGTCGTCTACTCTGTGTGATTCTGACTCATCTGCTCTGTGTGATTCTGAGTCGTCTGCTCCGTGTGATTCGGAGTCGTCTGCTCCGTGTGATTCTGACTCATCTGCTCTGTGTGATTCTGAGTCGTCTGCTCCGTGTGATTCTGACTCATCTGCTCTGTGTGATTCTGAATCGTTTGCTCCGTGTGATTCTGACTCGTCTGCTCCGTGTGATTCTGACTCGTCTGCTCTGTGTGATTCTGAATCGTCTGCTGTGTGTGATTCTGACTCATCTGCTCTGTGTGATTCTGAATCGTTTGCTCCGTGTGATTCTGAGTCGTCTGCTCCGTGTGATTCTGACTCGTCTGCTCTGTGTGATTCTGACTCGTCTGCTGTGTGTGATTCTGCCTCCAGACAGATTCTGGGAAAGGTCAAGCTGGGACTCTCAAGTCTGATGTATCGTCCTCATCATCATCATCATCATCATCACCTGGGACAACGCTGTCGGCTTCACAGCAGCCAGAGACACAGAGAGATCAGCCAGAGACTCAGAGAGATCAGCCAGAGGACTCAGAGAGATCAGAGAGATCAGCCATGTTGGATGGAAGTTGCCAGGAAGAAGGCGATGGCATGGGAATGTCAAGACCATGGATTGAGGGGGGGGCGGGTTATATTTCATTAAAGACTTCACAAGGCCTTCTGGTACTTTGGAATTACTGTAACTATAATATTAGTCTACTGTACTAGTATATAGTACTGAAGTAACTGAATTCGTTTTTTTCTTTTTCCTAAAAAAAAACTATCAAATTGCAATGAAATGTATGATGTGTCTATATCAGTAACATACCATTCAAACTAGGAAACTAAACAAAACATCCTTAAACGTCTCGTCAGTCACATTTTCTTTTAATTATGTTTTTTCTGATACAGCAAGGCTCAGAGATCTGGTAGTTTGTGCATTCCAGAATATTCCCATGTTAAACTGCCCGTGTCATATCCTGTAACAGACCACACACACCAGACACAACATGAAAAACACATACCGGAAAAAAACCAACGAAGAAGAAGCCTCAGACTGTGTCTCCCCCTGGTGGTGAGGTTAAGAATAGGGGGCAGGGGGTTCTGACCCGAGGTCACAGGTCAACTGTAATTAATGAAACAAAGGTTGCTACGATCATGGATGTTCCCGAGGCTCCAGATTAAACCAGTAACAAACAAAAGTCTTTGGGCACAATTACACACTTGTCAGAGTCCCTTGTGTTCAGTAGAAAGAGGAGGAGTGCGTTCAGGAAAGTCATGCGGTAGGGCCTAGTTTTCGTAAAAACTGGCTTTGTGTTTTTGTTTCGTAAGACAAACATATTATTGTTTTTTTTTACAAATCTTCTCTCCTTCTCTGAGATTCTTCTCACTTGCTACCCAGGGTGAGAAGAAACCAACCAAACACGTGGTGCAAGAACAACCATCTAGATTGTTCTTTTTACAACACATACAAAGAGGAGATGTTAATTACGTTTAAAAGATTCCAAGAGCACAGGGCATGATTTGCTAGTTAAGCCAGAACCAGGAAGTAGAACCAGGAAGCAGAACCAGGAAGTAGACGGCCCAGCTGAACCAGGCCTGTCACATGACCAGCCCTGGATGAAGGGCTTCAGCAGAGCCACATGGTGACAGGTAGGAGGTGTGTAGAGGAGCAGGCTCGTTCGCCCGTCCAGGAAGCTAGGTGAGAGTGAAAGCAGGAAGGAATCCTTGACGAGGCCAAACAGGGCTCTTGTATGAGAACAGGAGGGGATCTGATATGATGACATCACCTTGGCTACGCGATAGGACTGAGAAGGAGATGTAAAAGCAGAGAGAAAGAGAAAGAGAGAGAGAGAGATGAGGAGAGAGAGAGAGAGGAGAGAAGAGAGAGAGAGAGGAGAGAGAGAGAGAGAGAGAGAGAGGTGTGTACTGTAAGATGCATGCCGTGCTGCTATCGTTTTGTCGCTTGTTAAGGAGGTTTCTGGATCATTCCACTGGCTCATGTCTCTTGTTCTCCTTCATCTTTCCTCCTCCTTTCCTCCTCCTTTCCTCCTCCTCCTTTCCTCCTCCTCCGCTCCCTCCTCACTTCTGCTCCTCCACCTCTCGTCTGACCTCAGAGACGTAGTGGTGATCCTTGCCGTGAGCCACCTCCATGATGGCGATCGCCTGGCGAGAGGACACAGGAAATGACATTTGGGTGACAGGAAACTGAATTAGCCTCACTGTGGCTTCAGCTCATTCTGATGTGTGTGGTATACAGTAGAGCCCGACCGATAAAGGATTTTTAAGGCCGATACCGATACAAATATTTGGTGATTTAAAAGTCCGATATTCCGATATCGGACGATATAAAAACATATCTAAAAAATCCAGAAACGCGTAACAAAACAAACTGATTTCCCTAACAATAGCTATTTGTAGTTTACATTAAGTCACTTTTATCAGAAGTTCTTATCCAGAGCGACTAAGTACAGGGACATTCCCAGAGGCAAGTAGGGTTAAGTGCCTTGCCCAAGGACACAACGTCATTTTACACGGCCGATAGTTTGGAAAATGCCTAATATCGGCCGATAATATCGGCCCGCCGATATATCGGTCGGGCTCTAGTATACAGCCCCCCCTGTCTGTCCCAGTGTTCCCCCAGGAGACAGCCCTCCTCCTCACCTTATTCAGGGCCTTCACCCCCTGCGCCTTCCTCTCCAGACCCAGGCACAGCCGCCCCAGCTTCAGGTACATCGAGGCCACGTTCAGGGAGTACTCCGGGTAGTGGACACTGGACACCCCAGGGAGGAGGGAGGAGAGAGGGAGGTTAGAGAGTGGGGATGAGGAAGGGAGGGAGAGGCAGAGAGAGGAGGAGGGGGGAGAGAGAGAGGCACAGAGAGGAGGAGGTGGGGAGAGAGAGAGGCAGAGAGAGGAGGAGGGGGGAGAGAGAGAGGCACAGAGAGAAGGGGGGAGAGAGAAAGGATGGGGGGAGAGAGAGGCAGAGAAAGGCAGGAGGAAGGGGGAGAGAGAGAGGCAGAGAGAGAGGCAGAGAGAAAGTGCGAGAGAGAGAGAGACACATCACAGCACTGAAGCATAATTCCCAAGTTCTTTAACCTCGATGTTTGAGTAATGGCGATTTGGCCATTCAGCTTTCGGACCGCCTGCCAGTACCATCCCGAACGTTCCCTCCAAACTGCCTGGGCGTGTGTGTCGTGGAGCTAACAGCATGGCGTGGTACCTCCAGGGTGTCTGTGGGTGGTGCTGCTCTGTGGGTGGTGCTGCTCTGTGGGTGGTGCTGCTCTGTGGGTGGTGCTGCTCTGTGGGTGGTGCTGCTCTGTGGGTGGTGCTGCTCTGTGGGTGGTGCTGCTCTGTGGGTGGTGCTGCTCTGTGGGTGGTGCTGCTCTGTGTGGTGGTGCTGCTCTGTGGGTGGTGCTGCTGGGGGGGAGGGGGCTTCCTTACCTGTAAGGGTGGATGATCTTCTCCCCGTAGCTCATGGCTCCGTCCCAGTCCTGCATGTACAGACACACCCCCATGGCCTGGTACATCATGTGCAGCATGTACACGTTGGTGTCAGCGAACATGGAGCCCATCTTCTCCTGACTCAGCTCACAGATCTCCAGCAGCTCACTAGGGGGTGCTAGAGAGTCAAGGCCATTCCATCACACTGGGGAGTTAGAGAGAGTGTGTGTGTGTGTGTGTGTGTGTGTGTGTGTGTGTATGACAGCAGAAGAGAGAGAGTGGTGAGATGATGTGTGTGTACGGTGAGGTGTGTGTAGGTGAGGTGTGTGTACGGTGAGGTGTGTGTGCGTGAGGTGTGTGTACGGTGAGGTGTGTGTACGGTGAGGTGTGTGTGCGGTGTGGTGTGTGCGGTAAGGGTGTGTGTACGGTGAGGTGTGTGTGCGGTGAGGTGTGTGTGCGGTGAGGCGTGTGGAAGGATATTCTTGTAGTGCTTGGCTCTACGGAACTCCTCGATTACGTTCTTGGCGTAGAGGACCATCACTCGGATGTCCTCGAGCTTCGGAGGACGCTTCTTACGGAGCTCCATCTTAGCCTTGTCCTAAGAGAGAGAGAGAGAGAGAGAGGGGAGGGAGGAGAGAGAGGGTTGGACCACAGGGGAAATAGGATGAGCATTTGGAGAAGAGAGATGGAAAGACCTGAGCCTATTTAAAGCGTCTCTCCTCCCTCAGACTGAAGGAGAGGACAGGAGACTGGAGCTGGGTCAGTCAGGGTGGAGGGTCTGAAGGAGAGGAGGACAGGAGACTGGAGCTGGGTCAGTCAGGGTGTAGGGTCTGAAGGAGAGGAGGACAGGAGACTGGAGCTGGGTCAGTCCAGTCAGGATGTAGGGTCTGAAGGAGAGGAGGACAGGAGACTGGAGCTGGGTCAGTCAGAGTGTAGGGTCTGAAGGAGAGGACAGGAGACTGGAGCTGGGTCAGTCAGGGTGTAGGGTCTGAAGGAGAGGAGGACAGGAGACTGGAGCTGGGTCAGTCAGGGTGTAGGGTCTGAAGGAGAGGAGGACAGGAGACTGGAGCTGGGTCAGTCAGGGTGTAGGGTCTGAAGGAGAGGAGGACAGGAGACTGGAGCTGGGTCAGTCAGGGTGTAGGGTCTGAAGGAGAGGAGGACAGGAGACTGGAGCTGGGTCAGTCAGGGTGTAGGGTCTGAAGGAGAGGAGGACAGGAGACTGGAGCTGGGTCAGTCAGGGTGTAGGGTCTGAAGGAGAGGAGGACAGGAGACTGGAGCTGGGTCAGTCAGGGTGTAGGGTCTGAAGGAAAGGAGGACAGGAGACTGGAGCTGGGTCAGTCAGGGTGTAGAGTCTGAAGGAGAGGAGGACAGGAGACTGGAGCTGGGTCAGTCAGGGTGTAGGGTCTGAAGGAGAGGAGGACAGGAGACTGGAGCTGGGTCAGTCAGAGTGTAGGGTCTGAAGGAGAGGAGGACAGGAGACTGGAGCTGGGTCAGTCAGGGTGTAGGGTCTGAAGGAGAGGAGGACAGGAGACTGGAGCTGGGTCAGTCAGGGTGTAGGGTCTGAAGGAGAGGAGGACAGGAGACTGGAGCTGGGTCAGTCAGGGTGTAGGGTCTGAAGGAGAGGAGGACAGGAGACTGGAGCTGGGTCAGTCAGGGTGTAGGGTCTGAAGGAGAGGAGGACAGGAGACTGGAGCTGGGTCAGTCAGGGTGTAGAGTCTGAAGGAGAGGAGGACAGGAGACTGGAGCTGGGTCAGTCAGGGTGTAGAGTCTGAAGGAGAGGAGGACAGGAGACTGGAGCTGGGTCAGTCAGGGTGTAGAGTCTGAAGGAGAGGAGGACAGGAGACTGGAGCTGGGTCAGTCAGGTTGTAGGGTCTGAAGGAGAGGACAGGAGACTGGAGCTGGGTCAGTCAGGGTGTAGGGTCTGAAGGAGAGGAGGACGGAGACTGAGCTGGGTCAGTCAGGGTGTAGGGTCTGAAGGAGAGGAGGACAGGAGACTGGAGCTGGGTCAGTCAGGGTGTAGGGTCTGAAGGAGAGGAGGACAGGAGACTGGAGCTGGGTCAGTCAGGGTGTAGGGTCTGAAGGAGAGGAGGACAGGAGACTGGAGCTGGGTCAGTCAGGGTGTAGGGTCTGAAGGAGAGGAGGACAGGAGACTGGAGCTGGGTCAGTCAGGGTGTAGGGTCTGAAGGAGAGGAGGACAGGAGACTGGAGCTGGGTCAGTCAGGGTGTAGGGTCTGAAGGAGAGGAGGACAGGAGACTGGAGCTGGGGTCAGTCAGGGTGTAGGGTCTGAAGGAGAGGACAGAGACTGGAGCTGGGTCAGTCAGGTGTAGGGTCTGAAGGAGAGGAGGACAGGAGACTGGAGCTGGGTCAGTCAGGGTGTAGGGTCTGAAGGAGAGGAGGACAGGAGACTAGAGCTGGGTCAGTCAGGGTGTAGGGTCTGAAGGAGAGGAGGACAGGAGACTGGAGCTGGGTCAGTCAGGGTGTAGGGTCTGAAGGAGAGGAGGACAGGAGACTGGAGCTGGGTCAGTCAGGGTGTAGGGTCTGAGAAGGGACAGGACTGAGCGGGTCAGCAGGGTGTAGGGTCTAAGAGGAGGACAGAGACTGGAGCTGGGTCAGTCAGTCAGGGTGTAGGGTCTGAAGGAGAGGAGGACAGGAGACTGGAGCTGGGTCAGTCAGGGTGTAGGGTCTGAAGGAGAGGAGGACAGGAGACTGGAGCTGGGTCAGTCAGGGTGTAGGGTCTGAAGGAGAGGAGGACAGGAGACTGGAGCTGGGTCAGTCAGGGTGTAGGGTCTGAAGGAGAGGAGGACAGGAGACTGGAGCTGGGTCAGTCAGGGTGTAGGGTCTGAAGGAGAGGACAGGATGACTGGAGCTGGGTCAGTCAGGGTGTAGGGTCTGAAGGAGAGGAGGACAGGAGACTGGAGCTGGGTCAGTCAGGGTGTAGGGTCTGAAGGAGAGGAGGACAGGAGACTGGAGCTGGGTCAGTCAGGGTGTAGGGTCTGAAGAGAGGAGGACAGGAGACTGGAGCTGGGTCAGTCAGGGTGTAGGGTCTGAAGGAGAGGAGGACAGGAGACTGGAGCTGGGTCAGTCAGGGTGTAGGGTCTGAAGGAGAGGAGGACAGGAGACTGGAGCTGGGTCAGTCAGGGTGTAGGGTCTGAAGGGAGGAGGACAGGAGACTGGAGCTGGGTCAGTCAGGGTGTAGGGTCTGAAGAGAGGAGGACAGGAGCTGGAGCTGGGTCAGTCAGGGTGTAGGGTCTGAAGGAGAGGAGGACAGGAGACTGGAGCTGGGTCAGTCAGGTGTAGGGTCTGAAGGAGAGGAGGACAGGAGACTGGAGCTGGGTCAGTCAGGGTGTAGGGTCTGAAGGAGAGGAGGACAGGAGACTGGAGCTGGGTCAGTCAGGGTGTAGGGTCTGAAGGAGAGGAGGACAGGAGACTGGAGCTGGGTCAGTCAGGGTGTAGGGTCTGAAGGAGAGGAGGACAGGAGACTGGAGCTGGGTCAGTCAGAGTGTAGGGTCTGAGGGAGCTGCTATATGGGACAGACCGTGTTCTGGTTTGGCCCAATGAGACACACACACACACACGTGATGCTCGCTCACCTTAGACTTGCTGCTGGCACTCTGTACACTCGCAGGAGAAGAAGTAGGAGTCGACCAGTCGCTCCTGTCTGTCCTCTGTCGGGTAGAGCAGGTCGATGTAGCTGTTAAACACCTGGAGGAGGGGGGGAGGGAGTGTGTGTGGGGGGAGGGCATGGAGAGCAAGACAGGGAGAGAAGAATGAGAACAGGGTGTAGAAAACACATCTGTTTCCGTCCGTGACAGACTGTGGTTAAGGTCAGGGTGGTTTGTGGTTAAGGTGAGGGTGCTTGTGGTTAAGGTCAGGGTGGTTGTGGTTAAGGTCAGGGTGCTTGTGGTTGTGGTCAGGGTGGTTGTGGTTGTGGTTGCTCCTCACCTCATCTCCAGGGTTGATCTCCTGGACGGCCCTCACCTCGCCAAGGTCCCCCTTGTAGGTGACGATAACGTTGGGACTACAGCTGTGGTTCATCAAAGCTACGCTGCGGGGGCGAGACAGGTGGAGGGAGAGACATGTGGAGAGAGAGACAGTGGAGAGAGAGACAGGTGGAGAGAGAGACAGGTGGAGAAGAGACAGGTGGAGTAGAGAGAGACAGGTGGAGAGATAGACAGGTGAGAGAGAGACAGTGGAGAGAGAGACGGTGGAGAAGAGAGACGGGTGGAGAGAGACGGGTGGAGTAGAGAGACGGGTGGAGAGATGAGACGGTGGAGAGAGAGACGGGTGGAGAGAGAGACGGGTGGAGAGAGAGACTGGGTGGAGAGAGAGACGGTGGAGAGAGAGACAGTGGAAAGAGAGAGAGACAGGTGGAAAGAGAGAGAGACAGGTGGAAAGAGAGAGAGAGACAGGTGGAGAGAGAGACAGGTGTGAGAGAGAGACAGGTGGAGAGAGAGACAGGTGAGAGAGAGAGACGGTGAGAGAGATAGACAGTGGAGAGAGAGAGACAGTTGGAGAGAGAGACAGTGAGAGAGAGACCAGGTGGAGAGAGAGACAGGTGGAGAGAGAGACAGTGGAGAGAGAGACAGGTGGAGAGAGAGAGCAGGTGGAGAGAGAGACAGTGTAGAGAGACAGGTGGAGAGAGTAGAGACAGGTGGAGAGAGAGACAGGTGGAGAGAGACAGGTGGAGAGAGAGACAGTGGAGAGAGAGACAGGTAGAGAGAGAGAGACAGGTGGAGAGAGAGAGACAGGTGGAGAGAGAGACAGGTGGAGAGAGAGACATGTGGAGAGAGACAGGTGGAGAGAGAGACAGGTGGAGAGAGTAGTGTGTGGAGAATTGTTTTTAGAGAAGACATATGGAGAGACGGACAGAGAGACGGACAGTAAGAAGAGAGTGATTAGACAAGAGAGAGAGATGGACAGAGAGAGAGAGAGAGAGAGAGAGAGAGAGAGAGAGAGAGAGGAGAGAAAGATATGCAGTGATAACAGATGAACAAACACACCAAGCTGACAACAGCAGCACGATGCAGACGAGGATGAAGATGGCGTCATGACGACCAGGTGGGACTTACTCTGGGAACACAGCAGAGCCCAGGTGAGACAAGCTCCTCATCCTCTATGGTGAAGCCGTTACAGTTGACCTGGAGAGGAGAGAGAGAGAGAGAGAGAGAGAGACACACACAGAGACATGGAGAGAGAGAGAGAGAGAGAGGGTGAGTAGAGATGATAGAAAGAGAGACGAGAAGAGAGAGAGAGGAGCAGTAGAGAGTGTATGAGTGAGAGAGAGCTAGAGAGATAGTAGATGAGTAGACGGGTAGAGGATGTCGTATGAGAGAGAGTAGAGAGAGAGCGATAGATAGAGAGAGAGAGATAGAGAGAGAGAGCCGTTTCAGAAGAAGAGGAAAAGAACGAATGGAATATAAGATTAGTTGTGCCACGCTGTACTGTACTAGACCAAGACCTCAGAGAACCTTCCTTCCACCCCTGGTGAAGACTAAAAATACCCGTGACATGACACACTCACACCATTCACCAGACCCAGCAGCTAGTCTGTCAGGAGAGAGTGGGGGAAGAGAGAAAGAGAGAGGGGGAGAGAGAAGAGTGGGAGAGAGAGATACAGAGAGAGAGAGAGACAGAGAGACAAGAGACAGAGAGACTGAGAGACAGAGAGAGACAGAGAGAGAGAGACGATAGGGAGGGGAGAGAGCGAAGAGAGAGAGGAGAGCAGAGACATAGAGAGACACAGAGAGATACACAGAGAGAGGGGAGAGAGCGCGAGAGAGAGAGAGAGAGAGGGAGGGAGAGGCAGAGACAGAGAGACAGAGAGAAGGGGTTGGTAGAGAGACACATATAGCTGTACTACCAGGGCAGACCACGGGAATGTGAAAGTGGTCGGCACTGACAAATCCAATGAAGCGGGACATGGAATGTTAGGTGTGTGTGTTGAGTGTGTGGTGTGTGTGTGTGTGTTGAGTGTCCCGCTGGGGCCGTTTGTGTTAAGGGGCGTCAAGCTCTTAATGTCAGACAGCTATGTGCTTCTGTGTGCACCTGCTAAGTAGCAGACAGCTGAGTGTGTGTGTGTGTGCGCGTGTGTGAGTGTGCGCAGGGGTGTGTGTGCACGCGTGTGTGTGTGTGTGTGTGCGTGTGTGTGTGAATGCGGGCAAGTGAGAGGATATTAATTAATGCCTATAAAATACACACACCTGGGGAGCAGGCGAGAGGGCGAGAGAGAGAGAGAGAGAGAGAGGGAGAGAGAGAGAGAGAGAGAGAGAGAGAGAGAGAAGACAGAGAGAGAGAGAGAGAGAGAGAGAGAGAGAGAGAGAGAGAGAGAGAGAGAGAGAGAGAGAGAGAAACTAGAGAATGCTACAGTTCACATGGGTGACATGTGACTCCCTTATAAAGTTGTGGAAGTGAAGGTGGGGCCCACTGGCGTGAGGCCACGCCCCTCTGTTAACCCCGCCCCCTCCCCCAGTCACCTGTCCAAACAGCACGGTGAGAGCCTGGTCGTCGGGGAAGTCGATGTGTTTGGAGTAGAAGTGGTGGAGGGCTGCGATGTCTGTCTGGTTCAACTCATCCTTCTCGTTGTCTAACTTATCTAGATCTGAGGAAGACAGAGAGGAGGGAGGGAGGGAGGGAGGGAGGGAGGGAGGGAGGGAGGGAGGGAGGGAGGGAGGGAGGGACGGGGAGGGAGGGAAAATAATTGCAAATGGAGGATTAGAACAAGGGAGTGTGTTGAGAGTAGCTTTGGAACAACATGAGTCACATCAGAGACTGTAGCAGGGCAGGCTAGCTGACTCCTGCTAGCCACACATGCTAACGCCAGTCACACAGAGGCTGTGTCTACTACCCGCGCACTTAACGAAGTACACTGCAATGTAGTGCACTGCAATGTAGTGCACTTACATTTGCAGTGCACTCAGTTGCTGAGTAGCGCTGTCTAAACTGGAACACTTTACTACTTACCCACTTAGCGGGAAGTGACGCACGCAAATCTGCTCGCGACACCCGAGAAACTAAACCCGCGAAACAAACCCGCTTGTATTTCTGTCACTGGACTCCTCCTCTTCCGCTACGTAGCCAAGATGGCGCCCGTTTAGGGGCGAGTAGTGTCCATCGTCGGACACTTCATTTTTGGACCGTTTGCAGTGCATCATCCGGGTACTTTCAGTGCACTGATTATTTTGTTTTTTCAGCGTAAGCGCCCTAAGCACTGAAAGTAAGTGCTCGAAGTGCACAAGTGCGCGGTAGTAGACACAGCCAGCGACTATAGCAGGGCAGGCTAGCTGACTCCTGCTAGCCACACATGCTAACGCCAGTCACACAGAGACTGTAACAGGGCAGGCTAGCTGACTCCTGCTAGCCACACATGCTAACGCCAGTCACACAGAGACTGTAGCAGGGCAGGCTAGCTGACTCCTGCTAGCCACATATGCTAACGCCAGTCACACAGAAACTGTAGCAGGGCAGGCTACCTGACTCCTGCTAGCCACACATGCTAACGCCAGTCCACACAGAGACTGTAGCAGGGCAGGCTAGCTGACTCCTGCTAGCCACACATGCTAACGCCAGTCACACAGAAACTGTAGCAGGGCAGGCTAGCTGACTCCTGCTAGCCACACATGCTAACGCCAGTCACACAGAGACTGTAGCAGGGCAGGCTAGCTGACTCCTGCTAGCCACACATGCTAACGCCAGTCACACAGAGACTGTAGCAGGGCAGGCTAGCTGACTCCTGCTAGCCACACATGCTAACGTCAGTCACACAGCAGACAGGGCTGGGGAAAGGTTGGCAGGAGGCAGGACATGTGTTTCTAGAAAGTCCTCTCAGGGTGTGTGTGTGAGAGTGTGTGAGTGTGTGTGTGTGTGTGTGTGTGTGTGTGTGTGTGTGTGTGTGTGTGTGTGTGTGTGTGTGTGTGTGTGTGTGTGTGACAGGTGTGAGGATAAGACACTGCTGGGGGAGGGTGGCTGTGGTCGTGACTGGCCCCAGCTGGGACTGTCAGGAGCAGTCAGGAGGACCAGAGCTCCAGGCGTCCAGCAGAGAGGATCTGACCCGGCCGGGGGCCCTGCAGACGGGCACTGGGGTCAGGGAGAAGCCTGTGGAGGCTGACTGAGCTCCAGGCGTCCAGCAGAGAAGATCTGACTGGCCGGGGGGCCCTGCAGACGGGCGCTGGGGTCAGGGAGAAGCCTGTGGAGGCTGACTGAACCCAGACAGAGAGGCCAGCGGCGTCACAACGCCTGACCTGCAGCCAGGGTATATTAGACACTAGAGAGCAGCCCTCCCTGCCAACTGGGTGAGGGGAGGAGACTGAGACATGGAGGTACGAACACACACACACACGTACACACTCACACACACACACACACACACACACACACACACACGTACACACACACACACACACACACGTACACACTCACACACACACACACACACACACGTACACACACACGTACACACACACACACACACGTACACCCACACACACACGTACACACACACACGTACACACACACACACGTACACACACACACCACACACACACGTACACACACACACACGTACACACAAAACACGTTCACGTACACACTCACACACACACACGTACACACACACACACACACCCACACACACACACACACACCACACGTACACACACACACACACTACACACACGTACACACTCACACACACCACACACCACACACACACACACATACACACACACCACGTACACACACCACACACACCACACGTACCACACACACACAGACGTACACACACACACACACACACACACGTACACACAAACACACACACACACACACACACGCACACACACTTACACCACACACACACACACAACACGCCGTAGCAGGGATACTTACGAGCTTCGAACTCGGTGAGCAGTAGCAGTCTCTCAGATGGAGTTCTCTCTGTGACGACTTTCTGTGGGGGGGTGGGGGTGACATGTTAAAGAGTGTGTGTGACGTGATCGTCCCACCACCACTGCCTGTCATCTCTCACTGGCACCAGACACAGAGGAGGAACAACAGGCGACATGACTGAAGGTACTCCGGGGGGTGATTAAACCCTGGTCAGGTTATACAGCACATTGTTTGTTTTCATTCAGGAGGAGTGGGAGGAAGTAGATGTTACCCACCCACCCTCTCCCCTCTCTCTCTCTCCCCCCTCTCTCGTCTCTCTCATCTCCCTCTCTCTCTCTCTCTCTCTCTCTCTCTCCCTCTCTCCCTCTCTCTCCCTCTCTCTCCCTCTCTCATAAATGATGGATTAACAGCAGCAGAAGTGCTCTCTTCTCTCCTCAGTGCTGCTCTGAGACCTAAGTGAGTGCTCCACTTTCCAAACCCCCCTCTGCTCATCTCTTCCTCCCTCCAAACCCCCCCTCTCTCTCTCTCTCTCTGCTTCCTCTGCATCTCTCTGCCTCTCTCTGCCTCTCTCTCTGCCTCTCTCTCTGCCTCTCTCTCCCCTCTGCCTCTCTCTGCCTCTCTCTCCCCTTTGCCTCTCTCTGCCTCTCTCTCTCTGGCTTAAGACTATTGCAGAAATATTAGTGTCTCGCTGGAGAGGGAACATGTTTAAAGGATAACACTGCACACACACACACACCTGTTTCATGATGATTCTGGCCACCAGTCTGACAGTCTCTGAAGGACACCAGTTCTCCCCCATAGGCGCACATGGCAGAGCACTCCAGCTTGTGCATGGCCCAGTCCCCCTTCTGGAAGAGGGAGGGAGAGAGACAGAGAGAGAGACAGGGGAGAGAGACAGAGAGAGAGAGAGAGAGAGAGAGAGAGAGAGACAGAGACAGAGACAGAGAGAAAGAGAAAGAGAGAGAGAGAGAGTAGAGAGAGAGAGAGAGAGAGACAGAGAGAGAGAGAGAGAGAGACAGAGAGAGAGAGAGAGAGACAGAGAGGAGAGAGAGAAAGAGAAGTTAGTGTTCCGTGGGGTGAAGGCTTATTTTCCTGGGGCCTGAGAACCAATAAGAATGCTCATTGTAGGAGTAATGTGGGCCGTGCGTTGGTGTATTCTGGGATGTTTATAGACCTGGTTACGGTCCAAACGTGACAGGAGCCAGGGGGATGAATCGTCATAGCAACTATGAGCGCAACTCTACATCTTCTCTCTCTCTCTCACATCACGTAGAAAACGCCTCAGTGGTGACCCAGCCTCTCTACACACACACACACAACCACACACACACCACACACAACACACACACACACACACACACACACACCACACACACACACACACACCCCCACCCCCCCCACCCCCCCCACACCCCACCCCACACACACACACACACACACACACACACACACACACACACACACACAACACACACACACCCACACCCCACACCTCCACCCCCACCCAAACTCACACACTCACACACTCACACACTCACACACTCACACACTCACCCACGCCCACGCCCACACACACGTACACACACACACACACACACACACCACCACCACCACACACACACACACACACACACACACACACACACACACACACACACACACACACACACACACACACACACGTACCTGACAGTCGATATTGCAGTAGTATGCTTGTTTACACTTGCCACACTTGGAAAGCCCTTCCCTCCTGAAAGAAATCACGAGGAGTAACATGATAAGCATGAACATGAATCCTGGCCTTTGACAAATAAGAATGAGTCCAAAAAAAACAGGGGGGCGGGGCAGTTTGAAGGAGACGTGGCCAGATATATATATATATATAGTCCTGACCTTTATTCTGCACCTTCTGCCATCTACATAGTGGTGGTTGTGAAATGTAGAAATGAATATCTTAAGCAATACTGACTGTCTTATCCCTCTGTAAGTCTGAGAACTTCGATCAAGTCCTGCAGCTAGCCGAAAAGTGACAGTAGCATTTAAAAACACTGGTGTTCTTTGCTGTCCCCATTCATTTTCGTGTATAAACAAAAGCTGATAGTTAGCTGCTCTAACGTACATTAATCAGTTAGCAAACGATGTCTAGGAAGAGGAGAGATTCACATGCTATCGCGAACCGAAACAACTCTGATTCTAAACCAATCGACTTTCTTGTAGTGACTGACAAGCTGATCCATACCTGGTGAAGCAGTATTCACAGTGTGCGCCCCTCTCGTTCACTGTTAGCACGTACGAGTACGCTGGACAGCTGAACACGAGGTCCCCAACCGCAAAGTGTTTAAGGGCCCGCAGTCCCCTTCCTTTGCCTGGGCTGAGAAAACTCTCGGTGCCCTCAATACCCTCGTTCTTCATCTTGATGTTGCGGTCCGGTAGTCTGTCTATCTGACTGAGCTACTCTATAGACAGCTAGCTAGCTAGCTTCTTAAACCTTGCTCTGACAACGTCCACAAGATACGGATCTGCAAGATAGCTGTGTAGGCTTGCTAGGTAAACAGTCCTGGTCTCTCTGACCGGAGATTTTATCGTAAAACGTGGATTAAGCAAATGTTGTCAGTCTATATGGGCGAGCAACGAAGCTAGTCCTGTCCACCCCATGAACGTTGTCGCAAAGCTAGCTAGCTAGCCTAGCTCTGTCTCATATGCTGCTTGTACGCGCACAGCTGTCAGGTCAGTAGACTGACACGGCTGGGTTAGGGAGGCTAAAGGTCCTAGTGCCGTCGCGTTTCATCATGTTGAGAGGGAAACAACAAATACTAGATTAACAGCGCCACCGTGTGGTCGTTATGGAAGTAACATATACTGAGCACGTACTTTCGGTCTACAATCAGAGATGGCGAAAGTACTCACATCCTTCACTCAAGTGAAGTACAGATATATACTCATTTTTTAAAATACTTTTACACATTGCTGATTACACATTTTCACTCAAGTTAAAGTAAAGAAGTATGGGCTATGACATAGTTTATACTTAAGTAAAATATAGCCATAACCACACCTGTCGGACGTCAAATCATATTAATAATACATTGATACAAAAATACGAAACTTTTGATCGAAAATATTTTTTAAACCCTTCTAAACTTTTTTCACACTCAAAAGGAGAGGAGAGAACAGAGAAGCAACAGTGATCCTCTATCGCTGCTCAGTGGTTGAAGTTGGCAAATGCAGACTCTCCGTTCAGAAGATACATTACATGCTACTGTACTAACGAAGCGAGAAGGTATGTAGAGCGATGTAAGTGAGATAGTCTACCAGCAGGTGACGCTGTGGACTGAAACATCGGCTCGGCTTGTATGGAAAACTAGACGAGCTAGCCCAGGATAAAGGTGCTGAACTATGCGATCTCGACACACAAACACACACAAGCACATACTTCATCATATTTGTCCTGCTGGTTTTGAGACGAAGATTTTACCCTCGTCTGCGTCTGAAAGTATTATCCACGCCCCACCCCCGCGCCCTACATGGCCATAATTCAATTTTTTCAATCTTTCTAATCTAAAGAATTTGTTTTCATTTTTCTAATACTATCACAGAAAAGCACGGTGGTGGAGGTTGGGGGTGGGGGGGCTCCATTTGTGAATATTACTAAACCGTTTGATTCCTTGTCTTGATTAATAAGAGAGCCACTGCTTCTTTGAGCCCCTCCTCCCCTCCACCCCCTCCTCCCCTCCTCCCCTCCTCCACCCCTCCACCCCTCCACCCCCCTCCTCCCCTCTTCCCCTCTGCATCCCCTTAGAGTCTGTGGACCCAACGCTAAAATACACATTTTGATTTAAAAAGACAAAGAGCGTATGGGGGGAAATTATAAATCCAAGATGGATTAGATGGGTCCAGATTGTCATTTGTATGAAAGAAAATGATAAGGAATGAGAGTAAAAAAGCAACCCTCCACAGCGTAAGTAGATTTACTTCTTAAGGAGAAGCTCAGTTATGATCAAGCATTTCAATCAAGCGGCTTCGCAGTCCATCCCTCTAAATCGTCCCTCGACAAAACCAGCCGGGCTTAACCGGACCCTGAGTCCTCCAGTCCACTCACTTTAGGCCTTCATCAGGAACGTCTACGTGACCCTTGTCTTCTATGTCAGATATGATTATTTTTCTCCTCCTTCAAATCTCGTCTCTTCGGAAAGACCCGAGGCTAGCCTCCCTCTTCCTCCTCCCCTGACCAGGCTGGGTGAGGCTAGCCTCCCTCTTCTCTCCTCTCCCCTCTTTCCTCCTGGGTGAGGCTAGCCTCCCTCTTCCTCCTCCCCCTCTTCCTCCTGGGTGAGGCTAGCCTCCCTCTTCCTCCTCCCCCTCTTCCTCCTGGGTGAGGCTAGCCTCCCTCTTCCTCCTCTCCCCCTCTCCTCTGGGTGAGGCTAGCCTCCCTCTTCCTCCTCCCCTGCCAGGTTGTGTGTTCTCCTCCTCCCCCTCTTCCTCGTGGGTGAGGCTAGCCTCCCTCTTCCCTCCTCCCCCTCTTCCTCCTGGGTGAGGCTAGCCTCCCTCTTCCTCTCCCCCTCTTCCTCCTGGGTGAGGCTAGCCTCCCTCTTCCTCCTCCCCCCCTTCCTCTGGGTGAGGCTAGCCTCTCTCTTCCTCCTCCCCCTGACCAGGCTGTGTGTTCCTCCTCCCCCTCTTCCTCGTGGGTGAGGCTATACCCTCCCTCTTCCTCCATCCCTCCTCTTCCCTTCCCGTGGGTGAGACTGGGACTCAGCAGGGAGATGAGAAGGGCAGAGGTCCGTTTTACTAGAAAATATATTGACGTTCCAATTTGAGGCTTTTGTGTGTTTACCCTCACACACGTCATCTCAAACACACACAGACACACACATGCACACCTACACACGCACACATGCACTACCTCCCACATACACACACAACACACATGCACACCTACACACAGACTGCAGACACATTCCCTGGTATTGAGCAGATGAGAGCGTTTTGCTGGGATTTTAAACCATCGCTGTTGTGGTATTGAACGCGTGGGAACAAGACAGATGGTTGCTTATGCAGGAGGTGTGTGCGCGGTGTGTGTGTGTGGCGCGCGTGTGTGTGTGAGTGCGTGTGCATGTGTGTGTGTGCTGTGTGTGGCGCACGTGTGTGTGTGTGTGTGGTGTGAGAGGTGTTGGAGAACAGATGCTTGTTTTATGGAGGTTTCCAGATGCTGGTTCTCCCTGATTCATACAGATGATGACATATTAGCTACGGAGAGACCAACAGATCAATATTAACTTTACAACAAAACACACACCACCACACACACACACACACACACACACATGCGTACACACACACACACACACCACACACACACACACACACACACACACACCACACACACACCCACACACATGCGACACACACACACACACACACACACACACACACATGCGTACTCCATATGGATGAATGTGTCTGTCCTGTTCTCCATCCGTGCGTTCCAGCAGTAAAACAAACCAGGTTCGAGCCCTCATAGTAATTACTGCAACAACATCCTTCCTGTTTGGAACTCTCCCCAGGTGAGTATCCCACAGCAGGTGTGTTGTCAGGCTTGTGTGTGTCGTCAGCAGGTGTGTGTCGTCAGGCTTGTGTGTCGTCAGGCTTGTGTGTGTTGTCAGGCTTGTGTGTGTCGTCAGCAGGTGTGTGTCGTCAGCAGGTGTGTGTCGTCAGGCTTGTGTGTGTCGTCAGGCTTGTGTGTGTCGTCAGGCTTGTGTGTGTCGTCAGGCTTGTGTGTGTCGTCAGGCTTGTGTGTGTCGTCAGGCTTGTGTGTGTCGTCAGCAGTGTGTGTGTCGTCAGGCTTGTGTGTGTCGTCGCAGGTGTGTGTCGTCAGCAGGTGTGTGTCGTCAGGCTTGTGTGTGTCGTCAGCAGGTGTGTCTCAGGCTTGTGTGTGTCGTCAGGCTTGTGTGTGTCGTCAGCAGTGTGTGTCGTCAGGCTTGTGTGTGTCGTCAGGTTGTGTGTGTCGTCAGGCTTGTGTGTGTTGTCAGTCTTGGTGTGTGTCGTCAGCAGGTGTGTGTCGTCAGGCTTGTGTGTGTCGTCAGGCTTGTGTGTGTCGTCAGGCTTGTGTGTGTCGTCAGCAGGTGTGTGTCGTCAGCAGGTGTGTTGTCAGGCTGCACACAGAGGCACTGGGAGGGGTTGGCATGTTCCTCCTACACAACTTTGGGTTTGGACACAACAGACTGACAGCATGTTCTTTCGTGCTTATCTTTTGATTTAATAAATGTGAGGAGATTGAGTGTGTGTGTGCATGTGTGGTGTGTGTTTTAGAGAGTGTGTGTGTGTGTGTGTGTGTGGTGTGGATGATAAAGAGTGTGTTTGGTGTGGTGTGTGGATGAGAGAGTATTGCCTGAAGATGACTAGGAGAGGAGGAGTTTCTTCTTGGGGGGATTAACTGGAGTAGGTCAGCCGAGCTTCATCTTCTGTAGATTATGTTTATGAAACATCTTTGCTGCATTTCCCCCCACTTCTTAGTATTATTGCATTTCGCTTATTGCTGTTCCAGCGAGCGTAATAAAAAGAAAATCTTAATCTTTTCAATTTGAGCTTTTCCTTGTGCTCAGGTAATCTTAGTAATACACAGACTCGGGTTTTCTCTACATTTGGCTTGGCGTGTGCATGCCTAGGGATTTAAATAGGTAGAAATATTCTGACTTGTATAATTTATCGGAGACATTTATCAGTGAACAAGTGGGTATAAGTGGTGTGTTACTCAGAAGTATGTAGCCTCGCTTTTCTCTACTAATTAATTTCCTTTAATGATAAGCTTCAAATGCTTGCACCTTAAACCAGAACGCCCGAACACTTGCCACAAACACCAGTCCAACAGCAACCTCCCTGTATAACCTCCCCCCCCCCAGCCCTCCCTGTATAACCTCCACCCCCCAGCCTCCATGTATACCTCCACCCCTCCAGTCCCTCCCCGTAATACGATGAACCCCCAGACCTTCTCAGATGGCTCTCTCTCTGATCGGGTGCATTTGATTCGAGCCACTCTTCAGCACCAGCGTGCTGTACGACAGGGGGGACTAAAGAGGCTTAGGGATGAGAGAGAACATATTGTCGGGTCACAGAGACGCGCTTGATGGATGAGTCTGTAGCTCTCACTTATAGAGTGCTGTTTGTATACTATAACAGAGTAGATTGTGGATTTGTATTGTGATTATATGTGTGTGTGTGTGTGTGTAAGTGATGTATCGGTCAGTGGTTAGTGTTTACATATTCCATGGCACTTGTCAAAAGTGTGGTGTGTGTGTTGCGTGCCACAAACTCTTGGAGACAATTGGGACACAATTACACAATGTTACACAAGGCCTCATAACTCAACTGCTACAATGGAGGAAGAGAATTAAAGAGACAACTGGTATGTTCCAAGCACGAATGAGAGTGTGATGTGTGGGTGGTGGGTGTGTGTGGTGTGTGTGGTGTGTGTGAGTGCGGGGTGTGGTTGTGTGGGGGTGTGTGTGTGTGTGATCTATGCAGACATCGATCAGGTATCCCTCCAAATGCTGGATGGAAGATTAAGCTGTTCGATCTCCTAGATCCTAAGAGAATAAGGGTAATGGGACAGGCGGGGGGAGAGAGAGAGAAGAAAGGAGAGAGGAGGAGACCACGAGAGAGATATAGAGGAGCAGAGATTGGAGAGAGGCGAGAGAGAAAGAGAGAGAGAGCGCGAGGCAAGAGAGAGGGGAGAGGACAAAGAGGAGGAGCAGAGAGCGAGAGAGAGGAGAGGAAAGAGAGCTAGGAGAGATCGAGAGAGAGAGAGAAGAGAGCACGATAGAGATAGAGAGAGAGAGAGAGAGAGACGAGAGAGAGAGAGAGAGAAGAGAAGAGAGATGAGAGAGACTATACGATGACCTAAGACTTATGAGTGAGAGCAGAGAGATAGGCCGAAAAGTAAGGCAAGACGTATGACGGATCGGGGGGTGTAACTGACGGGGTAGAGGACACGAGTAGAGGAGGAGGGAGATAAGATAGAGAGAAGAGTAAGGAGACGGAGAGAAAAGGAGAGAGGAGATGTGAAGTAGGTATACAAGTAGCTATCGAGAGAGGTAGAGGACGATAAAAGAGGTCGAGAATATCTAGATCGTCTATATAGATATCTATCATCTATCTCTTCTTCTCTCTAAGCGTAGCTCTCTCTATATTATCTCTCTATCTACTCCCTTTTCTCAGCTATCTCTCTCTCCTCTTCCCATTCGGCTATCTCTTATTCTCTCGCTTTTGTCAGCCCCGTGGCTGGTCTCTGGTCCGTGGCGGTTTTGAGGGTCTGACAGAGCCCAGGGCGGGTTCGTATGGGGCGAGGAAGGAGGGAGGGGGTGGTGGCGAGAGAGACGGGGGCTTTATATTATAGCACGCGTTTTGACGAGGATGTTTTAGGTGCCGGATCCATCATTGAATATAAGTGAATTCTTGGCTGTGTTGGGACATGAGAGGCAGCGTCTACTGTCCACAGGCAAGAGGACCTGCCAGCAAACAGGCCTCCAGACTATGCCCAGGTCAACACACACACACACACCCATCATCCAGCTGTGGTCGACACACACACACACGTACCCACCCAGCACGCAGCCTGGTCACACACACACACGTGCCCCAGCCTTGCCTGTCAGGACCACACACACATCCAGCACCAGGCACGAAAGGCAGAGGAAGAGGGATGTTTCAACCACACACACACACACTTAGACACACCGCTTCACAGTCGAATCCTTATTTCAAGCCAATCTCCGGTTTTAGAATATACAGTAGAGTATACAGTCCAAATACACTATAAAGATGTAGACTGAAGGGGGGGGGGAGGGAGGGAGGGAGGGAGGGCGGAAGAGAGGGAGGGAGGGGGGGGGGGAGGGAGGGAGGGACGGGGGGGGGAGGGAGGGAGGGAGGGGAGGGGGGGGGGGGACGGGAGAGGGAGAGGGGAGAGAGGGAGAAGAGGGAGAGGGAGAGGGAAGATGGAGAGGGAGACGGGAGGAGAGGGGAGGGAGAGGGAGAGGAGAGGGAAGAGCAGGGAGCGGGAAGAGAGGGAGAGGGGAGGGAGAGGGAGGGAGAGGGGAGAGAGGGAGAGGGAAGGGAGGGAGAGGGGAGACGGGAGAGGAGGGATAAGTATAAGTAAGGATGTCTGTACACAAGTTGACCCCAGTAAGGGAGGCTATTTAAAAAGACCTAAAGATAAACAGATGTGGTTTAAAATGGAAACGCTTCGTGGGCCATTTCTCCGTAATCGTTTTAAAGGATCCAAAGGGTGTGGGTGAGGGTGTGTTGCTTAGTCTGTGAGGTGTGTGAGTTTGGCAGGATGTGTGCGGGTGCGTGGTGTGTGGTGTTGTGCTGGTCTGTGAGTGTGTGTGTGGGTGTGCCTTGGGTGGGGTGGGGTGTGTGGGTGTGCCAGTCTTTGGAGCCCCTGGTGACTAAAAGGAACGTATGGACAGCTTTTTAAGGGGATGAGAGAGGCTGATATTTAAAAATGGTGCTTGGGGTGAGCCCTCACACGACCTGTAGCTTTAACCCCACCCACTACACACACACAACACACACACCCAAACCACACACACACACACACACAAACAAACACACAAAACACCACACACCCACACACACACACACAACAAACACCAAACACAACACACAACCAGCAGGTGCCTGTCTGAGTCGATGATATACTGTCGATGTAGTATGTGATGGGAGTAGAGTTCCAGTCATAGCACAAGCAGAGGGCAGTGTATAGGACTCCCAACTGTCACACACTGCCTGGTCAGTACAGTCAACTTCCTGTCACTAGACATCCCGGGTGACACGGGGCAGGTGAGTTCCATGTCCTGTCATCATAAAGACATGAGGGTGGACACTGTTCATGTGGGGATAGGTTGCCTGCAGCTGTTCACTTCCAACGCAGTCAATCGAATGTATGGAAAATGTTACGGAAATATGTTAGTGGTATGGACAAGGGTGGACAAAATG
>CAEFZP010001841.1:0-20000 GCA_903064625.1 Mallotus villosus
CTAGCTAGTACTGTAGGTGTTGTTGAGGATAGCGTTAGCTTGTTTTAGCCGTTAGCACTACCTCAGTTTGCAACCGGCTAACTTAGTCTACATTTACTAGTCTAGCCAGCGAAGCAAATGTCAACTATACAGAAGAACCCTACCGAAATAAACGTACGGTAGCCTACTGCAAACAATTTGTTTTAAGGAGTTTTTTTTGCAACTGTCTGCTTTTGGAATGTTTAGCGTAGCTCTAGTAGCCTAGATAGCTCTAGTCTAGCTAGCTAGCTAGCTTAGCTAACGACTGGCTGTTCGTTCGTGAAGGCGCCAAAAGTGGATGGTAATACAAATAGAAAAGGTAGCGTTAGTCTACTGTACAGAAGGCTACATTAAACAGAAAATTAAAAATGTGCTAACAACGTTGTGTTTTCTTCGTGTTTGTATGAATCAATTTAAATGCTAGCTAGGCATTGAGGCGTTTAATGACCAACCCAACATTCTGGGTTAAATGGTCAACCCATCTTGCTGGGTTAGTTTAACCCAACGTGTGTTCTGTCCTATATATTTAACTAGCCGCTGGGTTGGAAACGATGTTTTGGAGTGTAGACAAACTGGAATAGTATAGTCCCATAGCCTACAATTGACCCTTTCAATATAGCAAAGATGGGTGTTCATTTTTTAATCCTGTATTGTGTAAAATTACATTATGGCCTATCAACTGGAAGCAATGTTGGTTGTATGGTTTATTACAAGTTTACTAGATTACATAAAATCAAAATGTATTTGTATAGCCCTTTTACACGCAAGCATGTCACAGAGGGCTTCACATACGCCCATAGACCTGCCTCTCAACCAACCTAAACCCTCAAGGAAGACAAGGAAAAACTCCCACAAAAACTCAATGCACATGTCAACTAATGGTTGCTCTCCAGGAATTAATAACCAGATAACGGGACGAGTTGACCAACAACCTACACAAATGTTCTTTGCTGTCTAAAAGCAATGTAAAAACACTGAGTGGTTGATATCAGTAAACACAGTGAGACTATGGGCAGCTGGGGCAGCCACAAGCACACCCTCACAATTACCCCAGAAATTGTATGCTCTCTAGTTATTATTATTTTTGCCGCCCTATTTCTCTGTCAATATTTGGACTACATAGAAAACGTCGACGTCCAAAGTTTCGTCTTGGTCCCGATTGAGTTGCTATTACTTTTATGTACGTTCCGTTGCACAGTTTAGGACCATACAACGTTTTTGTGGCATAAAGTTGATTTTGTCGGCAAAGGGTAGACTACTCAGTTATAATAGTCTACGTCACAGCGTCGGCACATGTTAGCAACGACGCATTAGATACGACCACCTGGTACCTTATCCAGCGGATGCCTCACTATAACCCAGCTGCTGGTTCATCTGCAGCATACATGTAATTGTCAACGGTCTTTTCAGCAAGGACATATTTTGCTAATTTACTAAAGGGTTATCTGTTGTAGCCTACCTACCAAGATAAGGGGACAGCAAAAATACTAGTCCGGCGGTGTACTGTAGCCACATTTCTTGCAGCAACTGAATGGTGAGATTCTCCGAGTCCTAGCTAGTACTGTAGGTGTTGTTGAGGATAGCGTTAGCTTGTTTTAGCCGTTAGCACTACCTCAGTTTGCAACCGGCTAACTTAGTCTACATTTACTAGTCTAGCCAGCGAAGCAAATGTCAACTATACAGAAGAACCCTACCGAAATAAACGTACGGTACTGCAAACGATTTGTTTTAAGGAGTTTTTTTTGCAACTGTCTGCTTTTGGAATGTTTAGCGTAGCTCTAGTAGCCTAGAAAGCTCTAGTCTAGCTAGCTAGCTAGCTTAGCTAACGACTGGCTGTTCGTTCGTGAAGGCGCCAAAAGTGGATGGTAATACAAATAGAAAAGGTAGCGTTAGTCTACTGTACAGTAGGCTACATTAAACAGAACATTAAAAATGTGATAACAACGTTGTGTTTTCTTCGTGTTTGTATGAATCAATTTAAATAGTTGTATGTGCTTACTTCTTTTTGCTATGCTTGCTCAGGTAATGCTAGCTAGGCATTGAGGCGTTTAATGACCAACCCAACATTCTGGGTTAAATGGTCAACCCATCTTGCTGGGTTAGTTTAACCCAACGTGTGTTCTGTCCTATATATTTAACTAGCCGCTGGGTTGGAAACGATGTTTTGGAGTGTAGACAAACTGGAATAGTATAGTCCCATAGCCTACAATTGACCCTTTCAATATAGCAAAGATGGGTGTTCATTTTTTAATCCTGTATTGTGTAAAATTACATTATGCTGATGTCTTTCTAACCCAGTGCAACATGTGCCCTTGAGAGGATTACGGAGTTGAAGAAGCAGATGCTGTCTTCCTCTTGGGCAACCAACAAGTTGTTTATATCTGAGAAGAATATATTAGAATGTACTTTCTAAGTTTCGTCCTAAACGCTGCACCTTCATGAGATTCATTTGGCCGCCTTGTCTTCCTACCTTCCTCTCATCTACAGACAGGCCAACCTCTGACTCAACATTAACCCAATTGTTTCTCATTAAATACATAGACTACATGAATTAGCGTGGTGGATAGCGAATGGGAGGTGATATGAGCGGTTGTGACACTGACACGGTAAATTCTAAAAAGTTACATTTTCCAAATATTGGTTACAAGAAATATTGAAGTCACTCATCGTTCGAATTACAGGTTCAAACATTCAAACATTCACATATCCTTTTGGTTAGTCAAGGCTATCTTTTTGTCGATTTAAATGAGTCATTTGTATATATATGTGGCCTATCAACTGGAAGCAATGTTGGTTGTATGGTTTATTACAAGTTTACTAGATTACATAAAATCAAAATGTATTTGTATAGCCCTTTTACACGCAAGCATGTCACAGAGGGCTTCACATACGCCCATAGACCTGCCTCTCAACCAACCTAAACCCTCAAGGAAGACAAGGAAAAACTCCCACAAAAACTCAATGCACATGTCAACTAATGGTTGCTCTCCAGGAATTAATAACCAGATAACGGGACGAGTTGACCAACAACCTACACAAATGTTCTTTGCTGTCTAAAAGCAATGTAAAAACACTGAGTGGTTGATATCAGTAAACACAGTGAGACTATGGGCAGCTGGGGCAGCCACAAGCACACCCTCACAATTTCCCCAGAAATTGTATGCTCTCTAGTCCGAGTTGATGTGCCACCTATCAGAAACACCAGCAGCACCCCAATAAGCTTCTACTCTCTTATTTCCAAATAAGGAGGTAAACTAGCACTAGCTAACTGGCCAGGGAGTAGCAGCAAGCTAACTAGATACCTACAGTAGCCAATAAGCAGGAGTGCTGGCCTGCCTGGAGGGTGCTGCCAGGTGATTGATGTATTTGTGCTAAAGCTAATACAAACTACTTTACATAAAAGTCCAACTCAGACCAGGAGGCGAGCTTTATGGCTGTTTTACCATACCCTGCCTATATTATTCATAACATCCTACTTTCTATTGTAACGACTGCTAAATTATGGAGAATGTCTTCTCCATACAGATTTACTGTACAGGTTGTACACCTATACAAAGGCATCAGTAGTAAATGGATATGGATGGGATTATCCAGGGTTATTGGATGATGTCAGGGAGGGAGGAACAGGGTTTACAATGTACTAGGAGAGGTAGGAAATCACACAGGGTGTTTTATGTGGGGCCGGGAGACAGGGCTTATAGGGCTATAACACAAATAGAGAAGAAACCATAGAGAATAGTGAAACAAAAGAATCTAGTGAGGAACACGTTTTGTGTTCCGTGACAGAACACCATTCAACATGCTTCATCCGCTACATGCAAGACAACTGTTGTCCATCAGCACCATTGTTTGCACAGAATGGAGACATTGATTATAGAACAATTGATGTTCTTTGTTTTCATGCTAGGCTATTTCCAAGCACACACAGGCACACACACAGGCAGAAACAGACACAGTTAAATAGGCTACATTAATCTATACTGCCATCTGTTGGTCTAACTCAGTGGTTCCCAACCCTGGTCCTCAGGGCACCCTGTCCTGCCTGTTTTAGATGTTTCCATGCTCCAACACACCTGATTCAAATGAATGGTCATTAGCAGGCTTCTGCAGAGCTGGATAACGACCCATTCATTTGAATCAGGTGTGTTGGAGCAGGGAAACGTCTAAAACATGCAGGACAGGGTGCCCTGAGGACCAGGGTTGGGAACCACTCTAACTAACCACATCATTGTCCTTAAAGCACACACAGCTGGAGTTGAGTGTACTTATTTATTGCATTGAATGAGTTTGCAGCTTGATATTAACACAAAGGAATGTTCCGGAACCAAACAATAACCATGACAACAGTACTGTACAACCCTGACCTCTTGTTGCGTTCAGCTTAGACATTCTGTGACCATCAGTTAGTGCAAAAAACATGACAAGCCTAGCGTAAAGACATTGTCAAAGCAATATGGCTTTAGCTTTAGCATCTAAGAGGGACGTAGCATTGGTGGTTAGCATGAAAACATTAGCAAGGGATTAGCAATACCTCTAAGGAAGTTGCAGCGACATCCTTGTGAATTTGGAGTGTGTACAATTATGATCATATCATAGAGTAACATAGAGAAAGAGACAACATAAGAAAACAGTGTTTTTTGAACAGAACAATGCAAACCATGGAAGGTTAACTGGAACAAAACTGTACAATATGACATTTTTAGACAAACTTTCCTTCTCAAGGAGAAGCTGCTGTCTTCAGAGATGTGCTGGTGTTAACTAGCAGACTCTTTACATACAGCCTTGCCTTACTACAATCATTTGTATTCATTGACTGTTTACTACATCAGTGCTTTTCCTTATCACAGTTTTCCTTTCCACAGCCTTTGGCAACAGCAGAGATCCTACTGTATAATAACTGTAAACTTAAAAGTTGTTCTTTAACACGTACAGAAGTAATTGACTGTGCAACTGTGAAATGTTAGGAAAGAACCATCTATAAGGCATACTCAAAACATCAGATATTGAAGGCTTGGAGCCAAAGAGGTATAAGTGCCATGTTGGGCGACTATGAATATTATATATCAAATGAAAGCTCTCAGTGAGATCTCTTCAGTGCTAAAATAAACTTTAATGATGACCCATAGGTTGTAATGACAAGAAACCTGAAAGGCATAACAGTAAAAAATGGGGCCTTGAGCAAAATTGGTCTAGGCTTTCCTGTAAAATCCGGATAAGACGCACTTATGCCTGTTTTGGCTCCAAGCTCTGATGTGTTCCAGAAGTACCCGTTAGGAGTCCATTGGAGACTGATTGTTGACAAGATGCATATACTCTACAGAGGGAAGACAAGACAGTCTGGGGCTAGTCCTGTTCTGTCCACGTATCCATGGCAACGGCCTGCCCGTACCTAAAATCCCACAATGCACAGGGCCAGGAGCAGCAAGGAAGCCAGGCTGAGTGAGGGCGTGGTCAACGACGCCTTACCTGGGAGGGTAAACAACGACAACACCATCAACAACACAAACAGGATGTCAACATGTTAGCCTTGTTATTTTTCAATACCAAGGCTACCTCCTGGACCAATCACCAATGGACAGGCCTTCATTAATGCCCAATCAGAGACACTCAGATAACAGTATGCTCCAATCTCTCACCCCTGATGCGGATCATCCTGGAGGGCCCATCTCCGCCCTCGTAGCGACCTCTGACCTCCAGCTCAAAGTCGCCCACCTGAGGCATGGGGAAGTCCATGAAGTGCCAGCCTGTGATGTAGATCGGCCCGGTGATGTAGCCTGTCTTCCTGAACATCACCTGAGCCAGGCAGGGACAGCACAAACAAGAAATGATCAGTTGTTTTGGTAAAGAACTAAAAGATGGTAATGAAAGCCCTTGGGAGTCCATCATAGCCTTTAACAGGACCTACTTTGTAGTAGAGGGGGAAGGAGATGTTTCCGAACCAGTCGTACTCGATATGGTCCCACCACACATACAGCCACTTCCCTGTCCAGCTGATGTAGCGCCACACTCTGGGAGCCACACTGGGGGCTACACACAAACACACACACAAAAACCATGATATCATTATATTTACATACAAGTATCGTACAAGGGTAGATGGACATTTACGTCCTGCCTTGTACTGTTTCCTTATGTTTTGCGTCTGTGCCATGTGTGTCTTACGAGGTCTCCTGGTAAACATCTCGCAGTGTTCGCTGGGCGGGCCAAAGCCAGCTCCATTGTAGGCCCGCACTTCGATGAGGTAGTGGGAATCTGGACGCATGTTCTCCAGCCGCGTGTTGTTGGCATTCCCAGGAACAAGGATCCGATTGGCTCCTGATTCTGTGTCATCATACTTCCTCCAGTACTTCACCTGGGCGACAAGAAGGGGCAGCGTTGATCAGAATAGCTGATCGATCAACGTGAACTAAACTCATCCACATATCACCCCTCCCTCAGAGACATGTTAGTGGCAGAAGAGCCTGCCTCAAGGATTGGCTGATGAAGAAGAGGTTGTTCTGGACGGTGTGGTGGTGGGAGGAGCGCACCTGGTAGCCGTCTATGTACTGGGTGAGCCCGGTGCCCGTATCCAGGACAGGCAGCCACCAAACCAGAGCTTCTGTACACGACACTGGCCTGGAGTAGACATCTGTAGGAGACTCTGTAGGAACTGGAGAGAGGAAGGAATGGAGGAAGGGAGGGAACGAGGGAGAGAAAGTGTGTGAGAGAGAGGGGAGCGACTAAGACCTTGTGTATCCTGTGTCAGGTCAGTGTGTCAGGTCAGTGTGTAGTGTGTCAGTAGTGTTCGTCATCCCACCATTCTTGCTTGTTCAGATTGTAACTCAGCTAGTCAGTGGGATGTCCGTGGGAGGTCAGTGGGGATCTCACCGTCTCGTGGGTAGTAGATGACTGTGGTCAGGCAGTACGGCCCGTCGCCTTTGCTGTTGAAGGACTTGATCTTGACCTGGAACTCCCTGACCTGGAAGTCGTCCTCGGTGACCTCGAAGCTGGGGTCGCGGTGGACATAGCGCCGCGTCTCGGGGTCGGAGATGGTCTCGTACCACCAGTCGTAGGCGTCGTGAGGTTTGAAAGCCACAATGTAGCCAAACTTCTTACCCGAGAAGTACCAGGGCTGTATGGGCTGGGGTCAGCAGAGTACAGAGGTTATCAGTCAGTACAGAGATGAGTTAGTTAAAAGGCCATTCTATATACTTTAGGCTAGTACAAAGAATAGTGTATTACAAAGGCCACAATATACTGTATGCCAGTATATAGTAATAGCCTTAGACACCTACCTCCCAGGTGAGGATCAGTTCTCCGTCTTTCCCTCCATAGCCTCCGATGTTTGCAGGAGACACCACAGGAGCTGAACCAGAGGAGGAGAGAGAGTTAGAACACACACACAACCCAGAAACATACACACTCACGCTACTCACACACAGACACACACAGCCCCCTCACATACACACACAGCCTCACACACACACAGCCCTTACCTGCGTCCCAGGTCTTGATCTTGATGGAGGGGACGGAGGCCTCTCCGTCTCCGTACTCGTTGGTGGCGTAGATCCTGAACTCGTACTCCATCCAGGGGTACAGGTCCGTCACGTCAGCGCTCTCTGCCGACGCGCCCAGGACGGTGGGGGCTTCACACAGGCAGAGGGTTCGGGGGAAAAAGGTTCCAATTTAATTAATCTTTTTGGTGTTGAGAGTGAAACCTGTGTGTGCTTACTTTGAAGAATTCCTTAGTACTATATTACATATAAAGACACCAGGTTAAAAGTGTACAGTTCATCCTCTTGACTGTGTCAGAGTCAGTGTGAGAGCTCCCTCTGGTGGCAGAGAGGTGGACTTACAGGTGCTGGCTGTCCTCCAGTCCTCAAAGTCCAGAGCCCAGAAGTCCCTGGTCTGGATGGTGTAGTGCAGGATGGGGCTGTGGTGGTCCGCTCCCTTACTCCAAGTCAGCTTCACTGACTTGTCCCCGATCTCCTCCACGACCACCACCCCTGGGGGGCCGGGGCGACCTGGGGGGCACGGGGAGAAAGGCAGGAGAAAAAAGGGGGAAGCAGAGACAAAATGTTAGGAAATATCCAGGAGAGAGTAGCAAGGCAGTAATAAAAGGGTATTTGGATATTTTGTAGGGTATAGGTCGTCTTGAGACCTGAGAGCCAGCCAGACTGAGCATGCTGGGTACTGACCTATGACCTTGACGTCGGCATAAGCGGTGGCATTGTCCACCACAGTCTGGGCGGTGCAGATGTAGCGTCCCGCGTGATTCACCTGAATGTTCATGATTTTCATATCGCCACTGTCCTCAGCACCCTGCGGGAGGGAGGGAGGGAGAAAAGAACCACATCCACTTATCAGTGCCTGTGTGTAATGTGGACCGTGAGGTTTTAGCAGTGTCATGCTAGCGTGTGTACCATGATGCGTTCAAAGTCCCGTCTCTCCGCGTTGAAGTCGATGACGCGATAGTCGATGGCCCAGATGAACGTCACGTCCAGCATGGGGTCGTAGGAGGCGGAGCAGCTGAGGACCACCTCCCCCCCGACCTCCACCACTGCGTCCTCTGGGGCTACTGTGATACTGGTCACATCTGGAAACACACCGAGGGACAATCACACACCAAGAAATGACCACAAACACACACACACACCAAGATATGATCCCCCCCCCCACACACACACACACACACACACTACCTCCGGAAACACTCACACAGGAGATGTAATCCCACAGACCTGTGATGGTGAGGGTGCCGGTGCTGTTGGCCTTGCCGCGGTTGTTCTCGGCGAAGCACGTGTACACCCCCTCGTCGTTCCTCGTGGCGTTTAGAATCTCCAGACTCCCGTCGAACAGGATAGAGATCCTGAGGTGGGCAGAAAACAGGTTTGGTATATTCAGAAGCCAGAGGGAGGAGTGGTAGCAGGGACCCTCCGGTGGTAGCAGTGCTAACCGTGAGGACCCTCCAGACAGTGGTAGCAGTGCTAACCGTGAGGACCCTCCAGTGGTAGCAGTGCTAACCGTGAGGACCCTCCAGACAGTGGTAGCAGTGCTAACCGTGAGGACCCTCCAGTGGTAGCAGTGCTAACCGTGAGGACCCTCCAGTGGTAGCAGTGCTAACCGTGAGGACCCTCGTGGTAGCAGTGCTAACCTAGAGGACCCTCCAGTGGTAGCAGTGCTAACCGTGAGGACCCTCCAGTGGTAGCAGTGCTAACCGTGAGGACCCTCCAGTGGTAGCAGTGCTAACCGTGAGGACCCTCGTGGTAGCAGTGCTAACCGTGAGGACCCTCCAGTGGTAGCAGTGCTAACCGTGAGGACCCTCCAGTGGTAGCAGTGCTAACCGTGAGGACCCTCCGGTGGTAGCAGTGCTAACCGTGAGTTATTGAAGAGCAGCTCCTTGTCCTTTTTCCAGCTGAACTGGGGTCTGGGGGCGGCGCGAGGTCTGCACTCGATCACCACGCGTCCATCCCTGGCTCCCAGGAGCTGCCTCCTGACTGGGTTGAACTCGAACGAGGGGGGGCAGGCTGGGGAGAGGGGAGGGGGCAAAATAGATTCAACCTTCCAGTTCTATGACACACATTCAGATAGATAAACCAATGGGAGAGCTTGTTTGGCCTGCACCCACCAATCACACGCAGCTCTGCGTTGGCGTAGATGGTTCCCCAGTAGTTCTCGGCGATGCACTGGTACATCCCTGAGTCATCAAAGGTCAGACTGGAGAACTTCAGCTCGCCTTTGCTGAAGATCTGAGACACAGAGACACAGCCTGGCAACGTCAATAACAAAGGTGGGTCCATTGTATTAGTTGCGATCCATCACAACTTTTACTCAAATTTTCTAGACCAGGCATTCGTGACCCTTTGAAAATGTTTTTTCCTAAACTTTTTTTCCAAAATATTTTGGAAACTTCTTTATTGATTTGTTTCTTTTTTTAAACATCCATACCGTGAATCCGTCCTTGAGCCAGCGGATGTAGGGGAAGGGCTTGCCCATGGCCACACAGCCCATGGTGTGCTCCGACCCAATGTCCTTTTGGGTGTTGTTGATGGTCTGAGCCCACTCTGGAGCGGCTGTCAATAACAACACAGAGCTGTCAATCACAACACAGTCTCATAAGGGTCTACCTCGTTTCTAAACTCGCGTGTTCAGGTCAGAGTGCCGTGCTCAGGTGCTTACACTGTACGTAGAGCCAGTTGTGGTGCCAGTCTTTTCCTTTGGAGTTGATGGCCTCACACTCGTACTTGCCGGCGTCTTCGTACTGGACGTTGTATAGATGCAGCAGCGCCCCCGACATGCTGATCTCGTGGCCGGCTGGCAGGTCTGTGGCGCCCACCTTTCTCCACAGGATGTGAGGAATGGGGCTGACCGCAACACAACCGCAAATAGTAAGAACACTGGACCGCAGGAACATGAGCACAGCGCTACAGCAAAGGCCACGATAGCAGCCCGAGTCCATGTGGTTCGATGGAATAGTGACCATAAAACAACCACGTGGTTAGGAAGATGACAGCAACAAACCACACAGGGTCAGGTGAGTGCTTCCTAAGTGTGTGTCGACTTACTTGCCAAGAGCGAAGCACTCTAGCGTGATGTTGGAGGCCAGCATGGCTGTGGTGTCGGGGAAGGTCACCCGGAGGTCAGCTGGGAACTTCCTCTCTGTGGGATCTGGAGGAGGGGGAGGGGCAGGCAGCGGCACACACACAGAGGTCGTCGTGATTCATTACAGTAGAAGATGTCTGATGTTTGATCAGATCAGGTAACACTGCAGATTATTTTACCACAGAGTTGCCTTCCTTTCTATATTTCTCCATCTTGACAATGTAGAGGGGTAGTTTGTGGGACAGGGGGTCATGTGTGGGACTGGGGGTCAAGTGTGGGACTGGGGGTCATGTGTGGGACAGGGGGTTCGGTATGCCCACGGATGTACTCACATTCGTCAGCGGAGGGGATGAGGGGGATGAACTTGGAGAAGACGCTCTTGCCGATGACGGGGCTGGAGACGAAGCAGGAGTAGTTCCCTGCATCCTGGGCCTCCACCTTGGAGATGTAGAGGTTCCCCGTGCTCTGGGACACGAAGCGCCGCCGGTCCGGCTGCAGGAACACCGGGAACTCGTTATAGATCCACCGGAACGTCACCTCGTCTGGGAGAGGAGGAGGGGAGAGGAGGACGAGGAAGAAGAAAAAAGGAGGTCAGTGGCTTTAGATTCCTTTCTTTCACAAATAAGGCAATATTGTTTCTAGTTGTGTACCTAAGAGTCTGATTGTGGCAGATACCCGCCCAAAAACATGATTTTATTAAATAAGGGAGTTGTCTTTAACGTGGGGGTACTTACATGGCCAGCGTTTAGGCGGAGCACAAAGCAGCACGGCTCCCTGGCCCTCCTTGACCAACACAGGGTCCCTCTCCTCCTCGGGGAACGCATCCATATCTGCTCAGGGGTGTGTGTGTGTGTTTGGGAGTAGAGGAAGTAGGTTGATGGTGAAGCACTCATATAGCTGTAGCAGAAGGCAATGCTAATGGTTGTAGTTCCAGGAAACACTTTGAAGAGGCTTAGAGTAAAGACACTCAAACTAAAGTGCCTCTTGGCTAAAAGCCGCAGCCTCCGAGGTTCCACTCACATCCGAACTTGATGGTGGCCTCTTTGCTGATGACGGTTCCGTAGATGTTCTTGGCCACGCACACGTACGTTCCTGCGTGCTTCTTCTGCTTGGGGTTGTTGATGACCAGGTTTCCCCCCACCAGACTGTAGTGCTCGTCAGGCTGCTCCATCAGCTTGATCTCCCACTTATCACGGCGCCACCTGCAGGTAGGGAGGAAAGGGGGGAGGAAAGAACAAATAGAGGAAGAGATGGAGGGAGGGTGAGGACAAATATAGATGCAATATTCCATGTGTGTGTGTGTGTGTGCGTCTTTGTGTGTGTGTGTGTGTGTGTGTGTCTGTACGTGTATGTTTGTGTGTGTGTGTGTGGGTGTGGGTGCGTGTGTGTGGGTGCGTGTGTGTGTGTGTGAGTCTTTGTGGGTGCGTGTGTGTGTGTGTGCGTCTCTGTGTGTGGGTGCGTGTGTGTGTGCGTCTTTGTGTGTGGGTGCGTGTGTGTGTGTGTCTGTACGTGTATGTGTGTGTGTGTGTGTGTGTGCGTCTTTGTGTGTGGGTGTGGGTGCGTGTGTGTGTTTGTGTGTGGGTGCGTGTGGGTGCGTGTGTGTGTGTGCGTCTGTGTGTGCGTCTGTGTGTGCGTGTGTGTGTGTGTGTATGTGTGTGTGGGTGTATGTGTGTGTGTCTGTATGTGTATGTGTGTATGTGTGTGTGTATGTATGTGTGTGTGTCACCTGTATGTAGCCGGAGGGTTGGCCCTTGCTCTACAGTTCATGGAGATCCTTCCATCAGGGGAGTCCTCTGTGTACACGATGTCCAGAGGCTCCTCCTCAAACACAGGGCCATAGCCAGTGGCATCGTCTGACGAGAGAGAAGCAACAACATCATCATCATCATCGTCTGACGAGAGAGAAGCAACACCATCATCATCACACTGCAGGGGGAGGGCACAGGGAGCATGCGGGAGGTAAACTCAATCATCTGAAAACCGGAAGGTCTAAACTACATTAGAGATGCATTAGAGAGAGAAAACTGTGTGGGGGGTGTGTGTGGGTGTGTGTGGGTGTGCGTGTGTGTGTGTGGGGGGGTGTGTATGTGTGTGTGTGTGTGTGTGTGTGAGTAGATTAAAGCTGCGGGAAACTCACCGCCGTAGATTCTAGGGTCACCGAACAGAAACGCTTCTGCAGGACAGAGAAGGCAGCGAGGGAGGATTCAGTCGTGCTTTTCATCTGAACTTTATTGTTAGACATGGTTCTCTCATTCATCTACCGACATTAAACACGAACAAATACCAAAATGCATGTAGAAAATAATAGGCAACCTTAGTCAATATTCCCAGCTGCAGTGCCAGCAGAGGTGCCATGTCACTCACCTGAGAGGGAGAACGAGGAGGAGAGAATCAGGAGAACAAGTCCTTTAGACGCCATGACACCTAGTCACACCCCTCGCACGCCTCAGGAACCCAACACCCCTCAGACCGGTGTACAGACACACAGACGGGTGGACAGACAGCCAGGCTACAGGACTGTGATCCTCTGCTAGAGAGGAGACAGGAAGCAGATGACTGGTGTTACTGTAGGATGGAGTCTGTGATCCTCTGCTAGAGAGGAGACAGAAGCAGATGACTGGTGTTACTGTAGGATGTGTATCACTATGCGACTCTGGAAGATAAAGAGCTCGGCACATCATCATTAAGGTCTGCAGAGGCAGGACATATATTCAGGTGAACCAGCATGTGCGTGCAGGACCTGCCCCGCTGGGTGGAGCTGAAAGCCTCTGTGCAGGAAGGATACATTATTTATAACAACATGACTCAGCAGAAGGCTGATATAGTCATGCAGGGGCATCCACACACCACACTCACAGGCACACACACACAGACACACACACACAAACACTCCTCCCCAAGAAACACTGCAGTGGTCAGACACAGTAGTCCTAGCTGTGATGCGACACATGCATAGACGTCACTCTCGCAGGATACAGAACGAGCACGCTCCTACCACTGCAGTCTGATACTAGAGAGGGGGAGAGAGAGAGAGAGATAGAGAGACAGAAAGAGAGAGATGGAGAGGAGAGAGAGAGAGAGAGAGAGAGAGAGAGAGAGAGAGAGAGAGGAGAGACAGAGAGAGAGAGCAATAGAGAGCGAGAAAGAGAAGGGAAGAGAAAGAGACAGAATCCCCTGACTGCTCCAGACGTGCTACGTCCTTGCCCCAGCCCCAGCCCCAGCCCCAGCCCCAACCTTGTTCCCTGTCTCTCCAGCCTCCAGACAGACAGAAAGCCTGTCAGAACTGTGACCTGAGAAGGAGCGAACGACAGGAGGATAGACAGTGAGATGGGAGAGATAAAGATGTGAAGAGTACTGAATAAACCAGTCGCCACCTCTCTCCTCTGGCTGTCCTGTCCTTGTCCTGCTCCACCCCTATCTGGTCCTCTTCCCCCTCCTCCACCTGCCCCTCCCCCCACACCTCTCCTCCAATAGGGTGGAGTGAGTCTCCCTTTAAGCTGTGTCTACTGCAGGCCTCACATGCTCGTGAGGCAGGCTGACTCAGCAGAAATCCCACCCAGCAGCAGTAGCAGCAGCAGGAGGATGCAAATAAAATGGCAGGGCTAGCATGATCTCCAGGAACAACTCCAGAACCGACACACCTACAGCCTCACGACTGCCGTCACCCTTCTCTGGGGCGTACACGCTACTGCGACGCAAAGAAGTAACAAAAGGCAAAACTATTCACCTGTATCTGTCTACATTGGGAACATTCTGAGAGTGGGAACCCGAGTGATGAGACGAACGTCGTCAAGCTCCGTGTGACAGATCTCTGCTCATCTCCCCAGAGCTGCTGTTCTCCAGCAGGCTGTAATCTCCCCTGAGCTCAGCCCCCTGACTGACCGGACCAGCGATATCTAGGTCATCAGCTGTATGGCTGTAAGCCCACTGGCTGACAGATTGTGTTTTTTGGTCAAAACATGTCAAAGACAGCCAGTTGGTAGTGATCTTAGGCCATGATAACTATTGTCACCTGGAGTGTACACTCGCTGCATACTTTTGACTCTTACTCTGTTTGACTTTTTAACAAATGTTGGACTCCTGTTTTGTCCCGAGATAAACATGGGGATCAGATAAGATAATAGGAGTTTTGTTGGCTAGGTTTGCTTTGATCTACTGTAGCACTGTACAATCAGAAAGTACTGTCAGAATTATGTTAAATCTAGAGTTAATCCAGTCAATATCATGATTTAGATACTTATGTATATATCTGCCTTCTGTTAATGGACCAAAACAAAATCATATTAATTTTAAACAGTGACGAGTGAATCCCCAAAGCTCATAACTTCACCCAACCTCACCTCACTTAGAATTAAAAACGTGACCTGAAATTTGGGGAGGTGGACCTGTGATATAATGTCAGGAGAATTACTGACAGCACAGCCACACTGCGCCCTTGACGCATTCTCAGGGTTCACCTTGCGTCTGCACCTAGCTGTCAGGCAGAATGGTTGTTTTATGAGACTCAATTTCTAATCATTTCACATTCACCTTGATATGTAGATCTGACATTACTTTGACAGCTTTAATAACGATACCCGTGAAAGTCCAAACCATCCTCAAAAGGGCGCCTACTGGTCTGTCAAAGTTGTTGCGCACTTCGGCCGAGATTACTAAAACAGCGGTACCATCGGCACCGGTAGTTCACTGCCCTGCAATGCGGTACTCCAAAACGTTGCTTCCCCATCCCGCTTCCCCATAGGCTTTAGATACCCTAAATGCGACTGTAGGAAGTTCCGACTCATTCTTCAGATGCTACTGTCTGTGTATATATCCATGCTACGACGACCTTACCTGTAAACGGACTGTTTGATATTTTCAGAGCATTCTCCGCATAGAACACCTGGATCCGAACCGCACAGTCCCACAGCCGAGCCCGTGGAGCGTCCCGTGCCTCTTAACTTTTCTATTGGTTAGAGTCGCTGAGTGGCAGAGCGTAGGCTACGCATGCACGGTCGCTATTGGCGGAATAGGTATACTGGTATGGAGGAGGATGCTAGCCAAGCAAAGCTGCAAGCGTTTGAGACTGATTGAAACTATAATCTTTCGTTCAACCTCGTTCCAAATAAAACCATAATCGCCAGCCCGCAAATAATAACTCTTGCAAGCCCCAAAGAATGGTTACATTTGACGTCTTTCTGACATGTAAGAAGATGCATACATCCATGCCCAGTTTAGCCTTGCCCATGTGTTATGCATAATGCATTTCACATGCAATGCATATGAAACACATACACATTCACGTATGAAATGTTCACACAAGGATGAGTTTTCAGTAGTATGAATGTGTGTGAACGTCTTCTGTGTATGCGTTTCATGTGTTTGTGTAAGGACAATCTGAATTATTTCCTAAACGGCCCTTCATATCATGGGAAAAGTTAACTATTCACGACCTTTCGTGCAGTTTTGCATTGGTGACAGTCTATTATCAGTCAGTTGATCAAATACAGTGACGTCGGTATGCGTTTTGGATGATGGGGTGAGGGGCGGTAATAGACTAGGAGGTGTTGATCTGTTGTTGAGCTCACGCTCTCGATACACACACGCGCGCGCAAACACACGCACAATCACTCACTAAATCACTGTGTAAATCCACAAATCCAGTGTTCCAATCTAATCCCTTATTAAAGGGATGGGACGGAGAGTTGGAGGGGTCAGATTGAGACAGCTCACGAGGGCTCATCTGGCTGCAGGCTTGGAGAAAAAGTTCTGGAACAACTGTTCTGGTCAGAACAGTTTTGGACAACGCATGTGCAGTTTTAACCCACATGCGTAAATTAAATAGCAGCAGTCGTCGCTAGGCGGCGTTCCACAACAGAAAAAGACAGGGGCGTCACATGACATGGATAAACCAATAACATTAGTCATAAATGAAATCCTGAAACCAACATTTATTTATTTTTTTCATTTTAAAATACAAAATATTTTGCAATATCATAGAGTAAACCATTTGACAGCTTGTCATGCTTCTCCAGTAGCTTCAACATTAACCAGAATGTCATACTATATCATATCATATATTATATCCTATATTCACCAGTCACTACAACATTGTTTCCAAGTAAAACACTCTTCACCGTTCCTGTCCTTCTCCCAGTCCGTCTGTACGTCAGTCAGGAAGTGAACTGCATGTCACTTCCTGTTTGTTTTTTGTTTTTTTAAATACAGAAAGGTGCGCGGGCTGTGGGTGACAGCCACCATCCAGGTGAACCGGAGGAGCCAGGAAGGCTGGGATAGTCCCATCTCAACCCCGCCTCTGAGCTAGCAAGCTCCCCTGACCATGCCAATAAAACCAAACATCACAGCAAATAAAATAGTGAAAACTGTAAGAGAGACCCTCATCACCCCACCACCCACAATGCACCTCACTACCCACAATGCAGCGGGCTGCCAGGGGTCATGGTCAGGACTCTGTCCCCTATGTTAACCCAGAACATCTACAGTCAGTTCAAGCAATATTTACAAAAATGACAACAAAATATCTACACACGAAAAGCAGACACACTGGAAACTAAAAACTTGATGCAAGTTATGAAAAACCAAACCATGGAAATCTGGATTTGTTAATGCCTCCTTTTCCTCAAGAGACAGCGGAGCAGGGCCAGGGTAGCAGACCGATGTATAGGCTGTCATTAATGTAGATAGAAAGCAGTAGAATACGTCATACATACACACATACATACTTGCACACACCAAATCTTTCATTAGTTACAGGGTACACATTGAGATTCCGGTAGTTCTATGAGTTTACATAAAAACATGGGACAACATACACATACGTATGTATATAAGGTTAAATGCTAAAACATATGTCACCAGCACGTATACCATTGCCTCTGCAACGAAACAAGCAACATTTCATTCATAAGATTAAAAACTACTTGTTTCCACATTCATTAGCATTCCATTATACCCTAACCCCATTGGCCTCAGCTTTAAGTGCTACCAGTATGTCCCATTCTGATTGGCAGTCAGCCGGTCAGTAGATTGGCAGTAGTTCAGTGGTGCTGGTTTGCAGTATGCAGCTCCTCCTGTATGTGTGTGTGAGTGAGTAGATGTCGGGAGGAGAGGGGCATGATTGAACGTGATCATCTTCACCTGCTGCTGTTTGGAACCTCAGACCCTATAGACGGTGAAGCAGTTATAAGGCCTATGTAGATGCTTCACAAAAATGTATACCTCATAAATACTATATAGTTCACCTGTCATGACGATACATAATGGGAGGTCCTTATGAATGACCTGTGAAGCATCGACATACTGTATAACCAGTTGGGCCTCGTACAGGCGTGACGACGTCTCAGCCTTTATGGACAGCCATAGAGCTTTATGACAGTCGAGAGAGCCTTGATTGCTGTAATGTAAATAGGCTCATATCTGCTCTGTGGCCCATCAGTTGCCGAAGTGGACTATGAAAACTGATGCCTCACGAGAACTGCGCTAGAACCGGACAGGTTTGGTCTGGTGATGGAGCAGAATGCAGGAGTAGACCTAGAACACTAGAACTCTAAAACAATAGAACTCGGTTCTCTACGAAGGCACTATTAACCATGCTGAAGGGTTCTCGAACGTTAACACCGCCTAGAGCTCTTGAAACTAGCACCAAAATGTCTACCTCTCTCTCTATCTCTAACATCTACTGCTCTCTCTCCCCCTCTCTCCTTCTGTCTTTCTCAGCACACAAGGCAGAAGTTGAAATGCTGTTTGAATGGTGTAAGGTGAAGGTGAACCAGCTGTCTGGGGAAAACCTCCAGATGCTGATCTCGGATCAGATTGAAAATACCCAACTTAACGGTTGTGTTTCGAGGTTTGGTTTAAGTCAGCTGATTCTAGGTCAGCTCTAAGGGGGTCGTATGAGACAGCCGACGTGTGTGATTTCAGTTCTGACGGTGTTCAGTGCAACAGCAACAAGAGCATGTGTCTGGTGAGGAAAAAGAACGAAACAAAAATAAACACAGGCCAGAAAAAGAACCAGAAAACAACCCAAACACAACCCCCAGACAACCAGGAGCAGACCTATGCTCTGTCAGGAGGTTTGGGGTGGTTTGGGGACGGGGCTGTCGGCCTCAATGTGGAGAGCTAGTCCTCCATACCTGCCTCATCTGCTGCCTGTAGACCAGTTTGAATATTACAGTATGTACACTCACAGCTCCTGTCCAGAGAAAGACATAGAATATTATTGTAGCCACATGTTTGAAGGCAACCTTCCACCAAGACATGGGTGGTGCTGTAGTTTTCACCATTAACCATACGGATAAAACACAGACGACAGACGGAAGATGCTAGAAGGCATAACCAGTTGTTAGCACCGCTGACCACCGCGGTGACAGTCTTTGTGACGGTTCATCAACAGACACCGGTGAGAAGCCATAGGTGTGTTAAAATGAGTGGTAGGTAAAACATCTGTTATTCCATGCAATATACCAGAAGCTGATGAATGTAGTATGTCAGGTTTTTATGTATTGCCGGTGGGTCATGTATGTTGAGAAAATATATATTCTATTATATCCATGTGTACTATATATGTATGCAAAAGAGAAAACAGCACAAACACGCAAACGTGTCCATGTGAAGTGTGTGGGGAGCGGTCTGATAGGTCCCTCCAGGTGTGGGGTAGCTGTCTGATAGGTCCCTCCAGGTGTGGGGAGCAGTCTGATAGGTCCCTCCAGGTGTGGGGAGCAGTCTGATAGGTCCCTCCAGGTGTGGGGAGCAGTCTGATAGGTCCCTCCAGGTGTGGGGAGCAGTCTGATAGGTCCCTCCGGCTCCAGTAGAACGTACATTCCACCTCATTCTCCTTATTGCTTCCTCCTCTCTTCTCTCTCTCTTCATCTCTCTGTCTCTGACAGTCTACGTTCCTTGTCTTCGTCGAACAGAGATGGGCTTGCGTGATGTGTGTGTGTGAGGATGCAAGGTCACAGTGCGTGCGATGGGGGGAGGGGCTAGAGCGGGCAGGACAGCGTGGGTGATGAGGGTGTGACAGTAGCCTTGATGGCGGTTGGTCACAGTGATGGTCGCCATGGTGACGGTCACCGAGGGGACAGTCATCACGGCGACAGTCACCGCAACAATGCTTCACCATCATGGCAGTCGCCGAGGTGACAGGTTGCCATGGCGATGATCACGATAGCGAAAGTCACCATGGTGCGCGTCACCGAGGTGACTGTGACCATGATGACGGTCACCATCGCGACGGATACGGTCATCACGGCCCCGTGATCACCGCGGCGACGACTAGACGAAGGAGTTGCTGGCGTTGACGGGCGAGGGCGCTTCGGAGCTCTCGTTGCCCTCGTGAGTGTCCTTCTCCTTCCTGCCGCTGTACTGGCCAATGAAGGAACCGTCCTCGTTGAACTGGCCGTCCC
>CAEFZP010001841.1:25000-87500 GCA_903064625.1 Mallotus villosus
CAAGTCACTTGTGTTGTTAACTGGAGGGAGAGAAAGGGAGGGGGGCATTATTGGGAAGTTTACATTTAGCCATTTAGCCATTTAGCAGACGCTCTTATCCAGAGCGTCTTACCGTAAGTACAGGGTCATTCCCCCGAGGCAAGTAGGGTGAAGTGCCTTTCCCAGGGACACAACTAAATTTAGCATGGCCAGGAATCGAACCAGCAACCTTCGGATTGGTAGCCCGATTCCCTAACCACTCAGCCATCTGACACCCCACAAGTTGACACGAGAGACATCATGGGAGAACGTGTTTAAGACTAAGACACGCGTTTGGAGGTGCAGACCTGGCTGGTACTTGAGCGTGTAGCCGGTGAGGCGGCCGTTGTTGTCCTGAGGAGGACCCCACTCCAGTGTCAGAGAGTCCACGTTGGGGTTGGTGATCGTCAGGTGTGAGGGAGCCCCAGGGACTGGACAACAACAAAACAAACAACCACAATAGTATGGACACCAACTAAATACAATTGCACATGTGACATTTAAAACTAAACAAAAGTGAGGTTCTTGAACACGACAAGTCCAACCTAACCCAAGTTAAGTTTTTCTAATCAAACACATTGCTCAAGTAAATATCCTCCGAAAGGTTTACGACCCGGGGAAAGAAAGAAAAACATGGTAAGGAATGTGCTGTCCAGCCAAACAACCAACCAAACAAGAATGGCAAATTCAAGTTGGCACTAGAATGACCTGGATCCCAACTAGACCTGACTTCCTGTACCGTAACTAGACTTCCTGTACCGTACGCACCTCCCTCTGGCGTCTCAAAGGTCTGATTGATGCTGGAGGGCCCCTCCCCCTTCCCGTTGAGCACCCTGATGGAGAGGCCGTAGAGGCTGTAGGGCTGCAGGCCCGGCAGACGGCCCTCGCTCAGGTTCCCACTGAACGACAACACCTGCTGCTGCTTCCCCACTCCCTCCTGATCCCCGTGCAGGCTCCTCTCCCGCCAGTAGTACACCTGACACACACACACACACACACACACATACACTCTTAGTACAGGCACTACACAATGTCCTCATGTTGACCCTAGCAGTGAATTGCAACAACAAAATCATGACCTTTGTCAAATTTTCACACATTCTAACAGCTAAACGTGAATGTATTAGTGGTAACCATGAGTTCCAGGACGGTACCTTGTATCCGTGCAGTTGGCCCCTCACAGACATGGGGGGTACGGGCTCCCAGTGGACCTCCGCCAGGGTGCCGTTCTGGACCAGCACCTGCACGCTCTCTGGTGCTGTCAGGGGCACTGGGGGGCGCAGAGAGGCAGCGTGGGTTACCAACACACACACACACATTCTCACACACACACACACTCTCACACACACACACACCACACAAGACATCTCCATGCACATACACACATTCAGGTACCCAGACCCGACCCCTCAGTACTCACAGTCCTCTCCGGAATGTCCCAGAACCACCGCGGGTTCCGGGGCTTCTCCGTTGTCGTTCACCGCTTGAACTCTGACCTCGTAGGGAACAAACGTGGGCGTGCCCGACACCACATACTGCGACACGTTATGAACAGTCTCAGAGGCCCACTCTTGGTCGACGCCCTGCTGCCTCCACTGGACCTTGTACATCAGGCCCGGCCCGTTAGCCTGCAGGCCTGGCAGCTTCTGCAAAGGGAGGCACTATGTCACAGATCACAGGATAACAGACACCTGGCTAACAACCTAAGACTCCCGAGTCTCAGCTATGTAACTAAGGAGATACTCAGTAGGATATATGATGGATATGTGTATGAGGCATGCAGCGTACCTTCCAGGAGATGACCAGGTTGTCATGTTCAGTCCCCAGACCCTGGACCTCTGATGGGTTAACCTCTGGAGCTGAGGGAGGCAGAGACAACATGGAGTCAAAATACAGGAAGGCTGATTTACACTGCTGGGTGACTGGGTAACTAACCCGGTCCTGTTCAACCCCCTAGACAGAGGTACGTCAGGGTAAGTCATGTACTATCTAGCAGTCCTGTTCTGTGTCGTGGTCCTGTACCTGCAGGGTTGGTCCTGTACTGACGAGAGGACTGGCTGGGCAGGCTGAAGCCCACAGCGTTTTGGGCCAGCACCCTGAAGGAGTACCAGGCGTAGGGGGAGAGCTCCAGCTGGGCTGTGGTCTGGCCACCGTCCACCTCAGAGAGGTTGGTCCAAACACCCGGCTCATGGAGGAGGTCCTCGTACTGGATCTGGAACTCTGGAGTTTCAGGAAGGAGGAAGTCACATTTCGAGTCGATTCTCGTACTCAGGTCAGTAAGATCTTACAACTTAGGAAATCGGATGATGGATTAACATGGCCAATGGACAACACTGGAGCTGATTTGGTGTGCTACAATAACCAGTGGACCAGTTCAGTACACGACAGTAGCCTGTAGTACAGCCACTGTAGTTAATACCAGCAGACACCAGTAGATGACAGCAGACTGCAGTAGACGCCAGTAGGGCTGGACGTACTCTGAGTGGGGCTGTTGTGTTCATCTCCGGGCGTCCAGGTCAGCTGTACACTGCGGTCTCTCTGCTCTGTCAGCTCCAGGTCCGAGGGCGGATCCGGTTTGCTCTGGAAACAGCAAGAACGGGTCAGGACCAGCAATCCTGACTGCTGTTAGTCTAGTGCCAATCTCCTCAGCCAAACATGAACACATAGGGACCAGTGATAGGGTATCTCAACGACCAACATCACAGAAAATACATTAAAATGAAAACAAGTGAATGAAGAAAATGATATTCAGCAGTCATGCCACTCGGAGCAAAGGTCTGACAACTGATTGAATGGATTCCAGTGAAGATGAGAGTCAGCGCTCATTCAGGACACGAGGGTTGGCGATGATGGTGATGAGGATGACGATGCTAAGCTAAAGTTGCTAAAGTTGTTTACCGTAGACGATAGGCGGAGGGGGTGTGGCCTCTGAGAGAGCCAGCGCAGCAGGAAGGGGAGGAGTTAGTCAGAAATCAGAGATAGAGCATGTATACCATAGACATCTGCTGAAACCCAGATCAGGTTGACACAAAGAGACAAGTTCTACAAGATAGTCTAACACAGTCATGGAGATCAGAGTCTCAGATCTGTAACTAAGAAGATACTCACAGAGATAGTGCATACAGTAAGACTCTCAACTGGTAACTTACACTGGCTTACACAACAAAGGAAAGCCCAGTGGCCAAACAAGAGAAAAGATTGCTCTGCTGTAAGAGACTAGAGAGCAGAGCTGGGGAAGCTAGAGCACATGACAGCGTACCGATGACGGTTAGCATGGCGCTAGCAGAGTCCTGGTCCAGGGTGGTGTTCCTGATGCAGGTGTAGGTGCCCTCGTCCTCCTCCGTCACTCCTCTGATGGTCAGAGTGTCTACGTCCAGCACAAACCTGGAAACACAACCATGGTCAGGCTGGCATGGTCAAGTAATACTGTATATAATGATATCGAAGCAGCAGGAGGATATTATAATAAAACTGCTGCACAGTGATATACCACAAAACCTGTGTGTGTCTGTGTGGATACGCATGTGTGTGTGTGTGTGTGTGTATGGATATACATGTGTGTGTGTGTGTGTGTGTATGGATATACATGTGTGTGTGTGTGTGTGTGTGTATATACATGTGTGTGTGTGTGTGTGTGTGTGTGTGTGTACCTGTCGTCAGCCGGCAGCTCCCCGTTGTCCTTGAGCCAGATCATGGTGGGCATCAGGGTGGGGTCGTGTTTCACCTTACACTCAAACACAGCCACCCTGTTCCTCTCCACCACCTTGTATTCCGGCTGCCTCAGGATGCGTGTCGGGCTCTGCAGGAGGGAGACATAACCACACGTTCTCAGGGAGCCCGATTGGATGCTTGTGACGTGGTGTCGACGTCCTCTGTTCTGATTGGCCCCCGTCTCACCTTTGACCTCCAGGTAGACGTGGTTCTCCTTGGTGCCCAGGTTGTTGGAGGCGATGCAGGTGTACTTGCCGCTGTTTAGCGGCTGAGCCCCGTGGATCTCCAAGGTGCCGTTCTCATGGATGACATACGGGTCGTCGTTTAGAATACTGGTCTGGCCGTCCTTGAACCTGGACACACAAATCAACCGTAGGTCAGGTTCTAACAGATCTATGTGATAGGCTTCCCTGTTCCGCTCCAACGAGGTTTCCATGGTTACCCCCGGTCTGGTTCTTCTATTAGCACCGACTCTACATAAAGCCACCTTAGGACTGACCAATGAGGTCACAGTCCACGCTACAACGTTGTTTTCATTTCTCTAACAACAGTATCACCACAGTAATATAGCAGCATTATGTTAGTGTGGTTATAGTGTTCACTCCAGTATCGGCTACACGCTGCTAAGCGTACCATGTGATGGTGGGGATGGGTGATCCGAAGGAGGCGCAGTCCAGCAGGGCGCGGCTGTTGGTGATCACCTGGTACAGGTTGTCAGGAGGAGTCAGGACCCGCGGTGGCTCGGCTGGAGGGGAGATCAAACAGCATCATCACACACCGTTACCAACATGCCCTGACGTGTTTGCCTCTGAATAACTGCTCCCCTTTTCCCCCCGTGTCCACACTCACCCAGAACACTGACGAAGGCGTTGGCCAGCAGGTATCCAAACTGGTTGGAGACGTTGCACTGGTAGACGGCACTGGAGCCTGTCTGGACATCGCTCAGGATCACCGTGTCGTCCTCCACCTTCCTGCTCAGGTCTTTGGGAGAGTCTGTGGGTGGAGAACAAGCACCAAGGGTCATACAGGCACAAGGGTCATACACACACCGAGGGTCTTACACACACCGAGGGTCATACACACACTGAGGGTCATACACACACTGATGGTCATACACACACCGAGGGTCATACACACACTGATGGTCATACATGCACTGATGGTCATACACACACCGAGGGTCATACACACACCGAGGGTCATACACACACTGGTGGTCATACACACACTGATGGTCATACACACACTGATGGTCATACACACACCAAGGGTCATACACACACTGATGGGTCATACACACACTGATGGTCATACACACACCGATGGTTAAACACCACTGCACTTTCCCCTTCACGTCGTGGCACGACGGCCAGCGTACTCACTCGCTATGGGAACCCCGTTAATAGACCAGCTGATCTGGGGCTTGGGGTCTCCGCCCGCACGGCACGTCAGGATGCCAGTCTCCTTCGGTGCCAGGATCAAGTTCCTGGGGGCACTGATCCAGAAAGGGGAGGCTGGGGGGGCAGAGGGGGGGTTAAATCGATTAGAGCGAGAGAGATAGAGAGAGAGAGAGAGAGAGAGAGAGAGAGAGACATAGAGGAAGAGAGAGAGAGAGGAAGAGAGAGAGAGAAAGAGAGAGAGAGAGAGAGAGACTACGAGTCATTGCACTAACCCTTGACGACGACCTTGATGACGTGGTGGGCGTTGCCGAGGCTGTTCTGGGCAGAGCAGCGGTAGTCTCCCGCGTCCGCCTCGGTCACCTCCACGATGTGCAGCGTCTTCTGGAAGTTGTGAAGGGACATCCTGTCGCTAGGCAGATCTCCGCTGTCCTTCCCCCAAGACATTTCTGGAGTCGGCCTTTCAGGACCAACAGAAAGGATAGCGCTGTCGTTAGTTACTGTTGACGTGAAAGGCTGTGTGTGTGTGTGTGTGTGTGTGTGTGATACTTACAGGCCCTCAGCGATACACTCCAGCTCCAAGGTCTCTCCTCTCAGAACCATCATGGTGCTGCTGGCTCCAGTGGGAGTCATGAAAGTGGGCTTGCGTTCTCCCGTCGGACCGTCTGAGAACAGGAGACAGGGAACGTTAGACCCCCTTTAGAACCCCAGCAGTACCTGACTAGAACCCAAGTAGAACCTCCGTCAAGAGCTACCCTCTTGTAGTGCCATGTATCATTAAACATGTTTAATTAAAACCCTTTTTGGTTCAGGATTGAACAATTTCATCAAGTAAACATTAATCCGAGCGCTAACACTGTTGTTAAAGTTGTTGTTCTTTTTAGGGACTGCTGAAGGAGGCTGTAATGTGTGCCACCCAGCCTGTGCCAGTCGACGTGTACATAGATTCACAACCTCATTGTTGGGCTGGATAAAGGAGATATGGAGATGCAGATACTATATATGCATATATAATCCAATTTTAAAGTGTTAATTACATGTAGTCAGGTAGCGGTAGATTAAAGTTAGATTATTATTCCAAGTGAGATTAAGGGAAAGGTTGGGGATGGTTGCAGGTGAGGCGGGTGGGGGCCGGGTGGGGGCCGGGTGGGGGCCGGGTGGGGGCCGGGTGTGAATACGTTGAGGGCAGGTTGGGGGAGGAGGGAGCGGGGTTGTTGCTTGGGGCAGGTGGACAGGACTGGGTTCACTCTGAAGACTTGAAAGGGTTTACCAACACTCACCACTATAGAACTCAGTGATATTGTACAAAGCAGCCACTGTTTCATTGAGAACATCCACTGTAATACAACAGAACATGGTAAACATGCAGGAAGAGGAGCAGAACGGACCAGGAAGAACCTGGCTGGAGGACAGGAGAGAGGACCATGACAGCATACAGTACGACCAGCAGAGAAAACCACATGTGTTTTCACATGAAGTAAGTATCTTTATCATGTCAAACACATCTCACATGACAAAGAACTGAACAGAAATGTATCAGATTAATGGGAAACGAATTGAGTGGTAACAAAAAAACGAGTTTAAGACAGAACAAAGGTAGAATGACAGGTATAACTCATGTGGAACTCATGTGGAACCCATGTGGAACCCATGTGGAACCCAGGTCCATCAGGCCTCATGAGAACTTACTGTCTAGGACTTTGACGTTGATGGGCTGCTTCTGCTGGATGGTCCGGGTGTGGGGGAAGCGAGCGTAGCAGATGTAGTCGCTCCGCATGTCCTCCGGGAGGATGTTGGAGAAGTACAGGTCCCCGTTTATAGCCTGGGACACACGGGCGTCCTGAGACAGTCTCCGGAAGTCTGGAAGAGAGAGAGAGAGAGAGAGAGAGAGAGAGAGAGATGAGAGAGAGAGAGATAGAGATAGAGAGAGAGAGAGAGAGAGAGAGAGAGAGAGAGATAGAGAGAGAGCAGAGAGAGATAGCGAGAGAGAGAGAGAGAGCGAGAGAGATCGAGAGAGAGAGAGAGATAGAGAGAGACGATAGATCTAGAGATAGAGAGACAGAGAGAGAGATAACAGAGAGAGAGATAACGAGAGACATAGAGAGAGATAAAGCGATAAAAGACGAAAGAGAGAGATAAAGAGAGAGAGATAAAGAGAGAGAGAGAGAGCACACAGACCAGAGCTTATGTATGAGCACATCCAAGCTACAGCAGAGCCACACAGGAGCTACACGGCCTGTTTCAGGTGGAGCAGGTTGTCTTACGGTTGTCCATCCAGAAGATATTGGGGGGCGGCAGGCCTGCTGGGGGGCGACACTGCAGCACCAGAGAGCCCCCCACCTGCACCACGATGGCCTCGTTCCTCTCCTTCGACCACAAGGGGGACCCTGCGGGTCACACACGCCAGTGTTATCGGACAGGGTTAGGGTTGGGGTTGGGGGTTAGGGTGGAGGCTATAGGTAGGGTGGTGTTGTCTTACTGGGCTGGCGGATGACGATGTTGTTGGACAGGGCGGTGCCGTGCTCGTTGCGGGCGGTGCACTGGTACACGCCCTCGTAGGCCTCGGCCTTCTCGCCGCTGATGTCGATGACCAGCGTCCCCGAGCTGGGCTTCATCAGGACCTTGGAGTCCTTCTCCACGTCGAAGTGAGTCCCGTTCCTCGTCCACGAGAAGCTGGGACACGGTGTGAGAGCGCAGGGTTAAAAGAGAGAGAGAGTGAGAGAGCACACAGACCAGAGCTAAGGTTAAAAAGCACGTTAAAAGTTGGAGCTGAAAGTTTGTCGAGAGTGACTCAGTTTCTCTCTAGGGTGTTGATGCTGCCCGGGACTACATTTCCCATGCTGACCTGGGGTGCGGCTTGCCCTTGGCCTCGCAGTGGATGACAATGTTCTCCCTGGGGTCGATGATGTAATCCTTGGGGGACTGTAGGGTGATGGTGGGGGGCTGAGGCACTGGTAGAGGGCAGAACAGGGTGAGACACTCAAATGTACAAAGTCATGCATTACACACACACACACACACACACATACACTGACTCACACACACACAGACGCACGCACACACACAGACACACACAAACTCGCACAACAAACGTGCTTGCACACTTCCTCTCTCTCAAACACTCATACTGGACACTCACACATGTTTAAACACAGCAACAAAAGCAAACAAAGCGTGATTAAATGTAATCCGACAAACAGAAAGCATGCTGGGAAAATATATGTTCATCATCATCATCATCATCGCCTTACCATTCGATTCAAATGAAAACAACGTAAATATTGACCTCAAGAAACAAACGAGGACAACAGGAAGTCTGCAACACAAGGGGTTTAAATACCCACATCATGCAAACATAGCCAAATCCACAGCATTGCAAATCAAGAGTGAGGCTTCTCATCTATCCACTCCACACCACCGGCACAGACAGGAAGTCCAGGACCACTTACATCCTTCCAGAACTTTAGCTTTTAGTCCCCCGTGATAGGCCAGGGCACCGAGCAGAATGAGGAGAGGCGGGGCGTTAGTCACATGATCAGAGGAGGCAAGACAGGAGAAGAGAAGACCCCGCACCCACACCTGACCCATGCATGTTCCCCCCATGCCGTGCCGAGTGCAGAGATAGCTGTTTAGCTGGGCGCTAGTGAGGTGTGTGTTCATACCAGGTAAGGGTACAGAAGGAGGCACAGGCTCACACGTTCTTACATACTTGGGGTGCACTTGATTTAGCTAGCCCAGTGTCATCAGGGATCAGGTGGAAAAGTGCAACCTCCAGAAGCTAAATCAAGTGCGCCTCAAGTATATGGAGCAGATAACAGTTCGGAATGTACAGTATATCAATCTTTGGAATTCTCCATTTGTCCCACCTAAACAGGCCTGCAGTTAGGATTAGGGTTACTGTTGGTAGTTGTTATACTGCATAGTCTACAGTTGGCCCTACAGGACTGGGCTGCTACCATACTTACGGTCAAGAGGCACCTCTAGCGCTGAGGTCAGGTGACCGAGCAGCACCAGTAGCACAGCTCCACCGATTAACGCCCACTTCCTCTTCCTGTCCCTGGCCATGGTCGGACGTGTCACGTTCTAAAGCCTCCCCCTTGGGTCAACACAAGGTTCCTCCTCTCTCCACGATCAGCCCAATCTGGCAGAAAAGATGTGGTGCATCCACACCACGTATCTGAGAGTGGGAGAGCAGAGAGAGAAGGAAGAAGGGAGGGAGGGTATAGGGAGAGAGGGGGGAGGGAGGGAGAGAGAGAGAGATCATTATGACACAGTTAAATCAGTCTACGGCCCATTCCAGTCTAAAGCCATCAACTCAGCCCAGCCCCAGAGTCATCAGTGAACAGAGCCTGTGGACAGCAGTCCCTGCTGCTCCTACTATCAGCCGTGTGCTTGCAGGACTACTCAATGTAATAATCATACACGATATGACTGGGGATGCGTGTTGATGCAGAACACTGCCAGAGGATGCAACAGAACATCGTGAGTCTCCCTGGGATTGTCTAAAGGCACTGCATGACACGGCTGCAGAGAGACACGGTGTTCATCTCTGCGGAGAGCGTCATGTGACCCAGCCCGGCTGTTTGGCTGTAAACACGGTGCACGTGAGTGCGCCCGCCCGTGACATCACAGCGGCGCTGGTTAGCGATAGTCGTACTGACAGCCTGCCTGGCTGCCTTACAGCCGTATGGAGCACAGCACATATGGATGAGACACACATGGACACACTGCTGTTATGTGCTTCTCAACAAAGGAAAACACACACACACACCATCTCAGGCAGGTGGCTGAGCGGTTAGGGAATCGGGCTAGTAATCGGAAAGTTTCCGGTTCGATTCAAATGATGTTGGGTCCTTGGGCACAAGGCACTTCACCCTACTTGCCTCGGGGGAATGTCCCTGTACTTACTTTAAGTCGCTCTGGATAAGAGCGTCTGCTAAATGCCTAAATGTAAATGTAATCTCAAGGTGAAGCTGGCATTTGAGTAACAGCCTGGGTCAGGACTGCAGTTAAAGCTGTGCTCTATTCACCAAGAAGCTAACATCACAATGGATCTCATCTTCCTGTCAGAGAGTGTGTGTTCTGCACAGTAAGGTCCTGGCCTACGAACACCAGCCTGCAGCCTGTCAGGATGACATATTATTAATCAAGTTTGACAGAAGAAATACCAGACTAAACAATAGTCTCTCAGATGAGGATGTAAGGTGGTCTTTTATTGCGATGACAGTCATACACACACCACATCACACAACACACACACATTCTGCAATGGTGGTGTCAGGGCTTCTGGTTGTTGCCAAGGAGACAGCGTGTGCCCTCATGAGGGACACTAGAGAAGCAGCAGTGTCTCTCTGAATGGAGCTGTCAATCAAACTCCTGCACACAGAGAGAACTGGACTGTTGCTGGGCTTGGAAGCGCTGTCTGTTCTAATCACAGACCTGACGGACCACAGACACCACAGACACAGCCTCTCCAGTGCTGCTCTGGTCTCCGTCCTCGCGTGGGCCTGAAGAACCGAAGGCTGCCAGGAGTGGTGGCCACACAGCCCACCTGTGCCGCGACAGATGCAGGATTCGAACCCGGGGTCTCGATGACACAGACCAGACGGAGAACATCCTGTGGGTTCGAACCTGAACGGTAACAAGCCTTGAGTGAGAATGCTTGTGAGACTGTGTGCTGACCAGGGGCCAGTAACACATCCCGGGGGATAAACAGGAAGGTGTCCGAGCGACAGAGAGGCCTGCAGACAGGAAGGATGATCAGGGTGAGGAGAGCTGTCTGGGACTCCTTGGATGTCTAATGAGACGCGAGAGGTGTGAATGTGCCCATCTGACTGACGGTGTGGAACAGGGAACAGGCCACTGACACGGGCAGGCTGTCCACCAGAAGAAGTCACAGTAACAGACCGTCAACAGGAATCAGAACAGGAAGATGGATTCACAGCTTCATGTATCCTCAGTCAGACAGTCATTCCATACACAGCCTGCTTGGTTGGACACATTGTGTGTGTGTGTGTAAATCGATAGTGTCGTTGCTGGGCCTCTAAAGGAGACACTAGGAACACATCTCTGTGTGCTCCCAGCTCCTCTCCACTACTCAGGGTCTATGTTACAGACACAATAGTGGATCGTGTTGCACTTTCACACTCAGAGTAAAGAGAGACGGTTTGAGAAGGGAAACAAGCCATTCATGTTTAGCTTGGAACTGTTACGTTACGTGAAGCGCATTCGGAAATGACACAGTGTGAGACGGTTACACTAATCTTTGCATAGATGTGAGAAAGGTGCGTATTGCTGCCCTGGGGTGCTGTGTGGGTATGAGGTCAAGCCGATGGGATGTCGCTAGCTCTCTGTCACACGCGGCTGTGTCACCGTAGAGCCTCAGTGCTAGACAGCTCCCCTGACTGGACAGCAGCCCAGGACAAACTATCTACCTCAGCTCCTTTCACTGTCTCTCTCTCCCTCACACACACACATAGACACACACACACTGGTGCACACACGCACACACGTGCAGACACACTCCGGGGCGCACACACAGGAAGACACACAGGAACACACACACGCCATTCATGGCATCGCTTAGTCATTCGAGCATTGTCTACAGAATCCCACAATCCCTGGCTCTTTCTTTCTCTCCATCTATCCACGGGCTTTAGGAAGTGCTGATGGTCAGCACGCACCCATCACCCTCACACACATCACACACACACACACATACACAAACACACCAATCATAGTCCCCCTTGAACCCATTGTAATGGTGTGTTGTTTACTGTTGGGTTCTGCTGAAACTGCAGGGGTGTTTGGGGGGGGGGCACTGCCAGCACTGCCAGAGCCTCAGCCAGACACAGTCCTCTCAGCCAAGCACAGTCCTCTCAGCCAAGCACAGTCCTCTCAGCCAAGCACAGTCCTCTCAGCCAAGCACAGTCCTCTCAGCCAGACACAGTCCTCTCAGCCAAGCACAGTCCTCTCAGCCAAGCACAGTCCTCTCAGCCAAGCACAGTCCTCTCAGCCAGACACAGTCCTCTCAGCCAGACACAGCCCTCTCAGCCAAGCACAGTCCTCTCAGCCAGGCACAGCCCTCTCAGCCAAGCACAGTCCTCTCAGCCAGACACAGTCCTCTCAGCCAAGCACAGTCCTCTCAGCCAGACACAGTCCTCTCAGCCAGACACAGCCCTCTCAGCCAAGCACAGTCCTCTCAGCCAGACACAGCCCTCTCAGCCAAGCACAGTCCTCTCAGACAGACACAGCCCTCTCAGGCAGGCACAGTCCTCTCAGACAGACAGACAGACTATTGACTATTGACTCTCTGTTTCTTTTATCCAGGTGAGGCTTCCTTTAGCTTGAGGCACACACACACACACACACACACACACACACACAGCTGAACAATGGGATATACAATACAGAGTATGACACCAACTGGACCAGCTCTCATAGTGTGGGAAACAAGGAGGGGCTTCTATTCTCTGACAATGCAGACTAAGAAGTCACACCCTTCCAATATCGATTTCCCAGTTCTGTGGTTTGTGTGAGTGTATGTATCTGTGTGATTGTGTGTATGTGTGTGAGTGTTTATGGGTGTGTTTGTGTGTGTATGGAAGTGGGATTGTGTGTAAATGTGTGTGTTGATTGGTGCGTGTGGAAGTGTTGGGTGTGTGCCCACCTGTCTCTAATCATTTCATCACCGGGCCATGCTCAGCGAGAGCAGGGACCCTGCAGGCTCGATCCATACTGTGTGTGTGTGTGTCTGTGTGCTTTGTGTGTGATGCTTTATGTTGTATGTGTGTGTTAAAGGAGAAGAAACCAATGGAAGCTTAGAGCAACCGTTTGGTCTGTGGAGCTTCGGTCGGGAACAGTGTGCTGCAGACACAGACGATGGCATGGTCACAGAGCACACGGTCACATGGTCACAGAGCACACGGTCACATGGTCACAGAGCACACGGTCACATGGTCACAGAGCACACGGTCACATGGTCACAGAGCACACGGTCACATGGTCACAGAGCACACGGTCACATGGTCACAGAGCACACGGTCACATGGTCACAGAGCACACGGTCACATGGTCACAGAGCACACGGCCACATGGTCACAGAGCACACGGTCACATGGTCACAGAGCACACGGTCACATGGTCACAGAGCACATGGTCACAGAGCACACGGTCACATGGTCACAGAGCACACGGTCACATGGTCACAGAGCACACGGTCACATGGTCACAGAGCACACAGTCACAGAGCACATGGTCACATGGTCACAGAGCACACGGTCACATGGTCACAGAGCACACGGCATCCCCTGGGCTCCACAGGACATTTCTTTATCCCCCTACTGTACGACAGCTGTCACCGTGACAGCCTGATAGGTCCGCCCCGTTCATGGAAAGGTCAGTGTGTTCGTTCAAATGGTCCAAAAGCGCATAAACAACCACAGAACTGGCAGGTCACACGAGCAGCTTAGTCACTCACTCGCACACACCACCCCCCTGACACGTGAATGTAAATACACATCTTTCCAGAACACATCTGTCAACAACACATGCTCCAATATTAGGAGAAACTCCTCTGCTTAGCAGCAGTATTATGGGGTGTACGCTGTAGATGCCCCTGTGTCGGCGCCAGGGCGCTGGAGAGGTATTGATGAGCACTACCTCGGTGCGTGACAGAGGGACTAACAGTGACGTGAGTTACAGTGATGCCATGACCCGCACCCCCACACTGACCTTCACTACTCCCCAATCAGACCTTTATGGCTGGTGTAATGGCAAGCTAAATGTCTGTGACGTATGACCAGAGGTCCTGTCCTCAATCACAACGACATACCTACTATCGTCCCGTCATCCCCCCCTTTTAAAGCATGCTGAGGGTGGACGGATGGGTGGCAGCAAGATGAGAGGAGGAGGGCAGGGTAGAGGTGTGGAGGATGGGAGGAGGAGGGCAGGGTAGAGGTGGGGAGGATGGGAGGAGGAGGGCAGGGTAGAGGTGTGGAGGATGGGAGGAGGAGGGCAGGGAGGGGTGTGGAGGATGGGAGGAGGAGGGCAGGGTAGAGGTGGGGAGGATGGGAGGAGGAGGGCAGGGTAGAGGTGTGGAGGATGGGAGGAGGAGGGCAGGGTCAAGGTGTGGAGGATGGGGGAGGGAGGAGGAGGGCAGGGTAGAGGTGGGGAGGATGGGAGGATGGGAGGAGGAGGGCAGGGTAGAGGTGTGGAGGATGGGAGGAGGAGGGCAGGGTAGAGGTGTGGAGGATGGGAGGAGGAGGGCAGGGTAGAGGTGGGGAGGAGGGGAGGAGGAGGGCAGGGTAGAGGTGTGGGAGGAGGGGAGGAGGAGGGCAGGGTAGTGGGGGGAGGGGAGGAGGAGGGCAGGGTAGAGGTGTGGAGGATGGGAGGAGGAGGGCAGGGTCAGGTGTGGAGGATGGGAGGATGGGAGGAGGAGGGCAGGGTAGAGGTGGGGAGGATGGGAGGATGGGAGGAGGAGGGCAGGGTAGAGGTGTGGGGGATGGGAGGAGGAGGGCAGGGTAGAGGTGTGGAGGATGGGAGGAGGAGGGCAGGGTAGAGGTGGGGAGGATGGGAGGAGGAGGGCAGGGAGGGGTGAGAGCTGGCATCCCTGTGTGCCTTCCTCCATCTGTTCACCCGTCAGGATTACTCATGAAGGGAAGAGGAGAGGTGAAGAGAGGAGGGGATGAGAGGAGAGGAGACGGAGAGGAGAGGAGAGGAGAGGAGAGGAGAGGAGAGGAGAGGAGAGGAGAGGAGAGGAGAGGAGAGGAGAGGAGAGGAGAGGATGAGAGGAGAAGACAGGAGACGAGAGCTTACAGCCCATATCAAAGTACAGTATAAAACAAATAAACAGTGAGTAGTCTGTATTTCAGAGCTAACTGGATTATAACAGAGGGAGACTGCAGTGCTGACACAATAGGAGCCAGATATTACAGAAACACAACTCAGTGTTACGTAATCCTGTGCTGCAGCAGAACACACTGTGGTTAGCTCAAAACGGCTCTGCTCACACCTCAACCTCCATTTCATTAGTGTGTATGTGTGTGTGTGTAACCTTAGACTTATGTAGCCTCTAAGCTATGTAACCTCTAACCTCGTCCCAGTCCACCCAACCTCCTCTGCTACACATGAAACACCCAGGTCTAGCCAGCTGAAGCCTTCTGGCCTGGTGATTGACGACCCAGCAGCACTGCAGAGGCTGGGAGAGCTCATGCACACACACGCGCCACACTGCAGTGGACACACATCAGTCTGACCAATCCCAGCCCACCGCCACAGGAAGGAGAGGCACCTCGCCAGTGATGGTGTGCAGTAGAGCAGCGGGAAGGGGCCTAGAGTAGAGGGTGTGTTACCTGGATTCAAACCTGGAAACACACACACACAGGAACGTCACACACAGGAACGTCACACACAGGGAACACACACCCAGGAACGTCTGACACAGGAACGTTCCCACGTGGTTAAGCTATCTTTCACATCCCACCAGGTTCTAAATCTTAAAAATAGGACACGCAACAATAAACATTTGGTAGACGACACAAACCGCACACACGCATGCACACACACACACACACGCAGTTCATCGGAGCAGTGTATCTAATCCAGTCGACGTTCTCTGTGTTGTCAAGGTGACAGGCCGCATGAATTCATGGCTGCATTGTCCCGTCCCAGAGGGACTACTCTGCGTCCGTGCACACTAGACAGGCCCGGAGTGCAATCAATACACAAAGATGACTGGATTCACCTCAGGCGAGGCTCAAAGACACACACACACAGGCACACACAGGCACACACACACACACAGGCACACACACTCACAGTCACACACACACACGCCTGACCATGAATACATGATCCTAATTCCCAGAGAGGCCCGTTCATGGGCAGCGCGGACATGACAAAGAGCGCTTTACGGCAGTTACCAGGGGCACTATGGTGAGGAGTGTCGTCCTATAAGAGCTCTCCACAGCCCCACGGAGCCGTCTGGACCTTCTGTTTGATCTGGACCATGAGATGACCTTCTGCAGTCAGTCACAGCTGCTCCCCTACACACACAGAGAAGGCCTAACACACACACACACACTCGCAAGCACACTGCACACACCTCACCCCCCAGCCTATGCCGTTACTATGGAGACAGAGAAGGAGAAAGGGAGAGCGGTTGATAGCCAGAGGGGGGAGAGAAAGAAAGAGAGAGGGAAAGAGAGAGCGAATGTGGGAGAGGAGAAGAAAAAACACGAGATGAAAAGTGTGTGAGTGAATCGGAAAAAGAGAGCATGCATTATTGAGTGATAGATCTAAAAACGCTTCATCATCCGAGAGAGAGAGAGAGAGAGAGAGAGAGAGAGAGAGAGGAAAAGAGAGAGAAAAAAACAGCAAAGGGTTGGGGGCAGAGAGATAGAGAAAGAGCATGAGCAGAAATAGAGAGGCGAGGGGATGAGAGAGAACAGGAGAGGAAGACACATGCATGCTTTATGGATCTCCCACACACAGTACACCCGGGTGGAGAGAGGATCTGCTCTCTAAAGCCTCACAGTGAAGTGTTATGGTGGGCTATGTTCATTTACAAATACCCCAGGTAAGCTATTTCCTGCTGATCTGAGGCCAGTCGAGACCACCAGCCTGTGTCAAATCTGTCCTCAGCAGGCCCGCCAATCTGGTATGAACCAGACCTAGGACCACAACATGAAGGATATAGGACATATGACACACATACACACAGAGACACAAACACACCACAGTGTAGCATCAGAGAAACACTTTAACTCAAGATGATCCTTCCTCTCTGACTGGAGTGCATGGGGAAGATGAAACATGTGTGTGTGTGTGTGTGTGTGTGTTTAAATGTGTGCTGCCGTGATACAATTGTTAGAAATGAATAAAAAGATTAAAGAATGTCTCAGTCTAGTTGTTCTGCACCTTAGCACTGTGATACAACAATGACAATACTGTGTGCAGTGTGTGTGTGTGTGTGTGTGTGTGTGTGTGAGAGTGTGTGTGAGAGTGTGTGTGAGGTGTGTGAGAGTGTGTGTGAGAGTGTGTGTAAAGGGTAAAGCCCTATAATCCTCTGTGGTTTAAGGGGCCCCAATGCAGCGATAAGCGACAGTTGCAAGGGAACACACACTTCCTACACGCCCCGTCTGTCTGCCCTCCTCCTCACTCACACACACACACACACACACACACACACACAGACAGAGGGGCAGATTAAAACAACCCCGTTTATCAGCCACTCAATGCTGGTTAACACACGTCCTTGTGCTGATGAGTCAGAGTGGACCCTGAGTGTGGTGGACCCATCATCAGGCCAATCAAAAGACCAGGATTTGAATCAATTCATAGTTTGTCGAAATTATGATTTACTTGGAAATTGCCTAGATTGCTTAAATCGTTTTTGATGTAGTCGGTTTCCAAAAAGCTTGATGAGTATTCTGAATGTATGGGGTTCAGAATACAGGTTCCGTCCCTTGTTCTCTGTGGTAATAAGGCCTGTGTCACATGTGCCACCACCTCTCCCCGCCATCTGCCAGAGAGCGGTGGGGTTCTGTGTGGCGGTGGTGGTGGCAGGCTCCTGGCAGCAGCAGCAGGTGCTGCCTTCCCTCCAACAGACCACCGCTCTCCTGTTTCCCTGACCTCACTCATTCCCTGCTCACTCTAGAATGGACTGTAAGCCAATCCTCCTCATTCAGGCTCCTTTGTCTGGGAGGTTACCTCTCCTTCTGAAGATCCGTACTCTCCTCCCAGGGAGATCCATTGTTGTTAACCGCCAGCACACATTCCACGCACTTGAAACCATTCAGTGGTTCGTCCATTAGGTTATTGTGTGATTGCTATTGTTGGTTATTGTTAACTTGTGTGCGGCCTCACCCATCCCACACACACACACACATCAAACATACAGATACACGCTGTGTGTATGTGCGCGTGCGTGCGTGTGTGTGTGTGCGCTTATAGGGCTGTGTGTCCGAGAGACAATGACGAACGACTTCATTTAGCGTGTTGCCAGTTTGGGAACCATGTACCATGTTATTGTGTTGCCAGAACACACTCCCCCTTTGTGTGTCCCCCCTCCCCAGACACCTGAGTAATTATGACTCGTCTCTATTTCCCATCTGCTGGGGACACTGGGGGACACTGGTCCCCATGGACACTTAAGGAACTGGGCCTCTGCATGCACACACGATTACACCAAGTCATACACACACACACACACACACACTATCACACCGAGCCAACACAGACACGCTCACACCAAGCATGTAGACACTCAAATGATCACACCAAACATGTTCAGAATTGAATATGCTCTAATAGACAATCCCTTGAGTTATTTCAAGGTAATGACTTGGTGTTAACAGCATGGCATGAGTATGACTGAGACCACAGCTATGGACTAGAGTCAGGTTCAGCGTTCCAGATGGTTCCTCATGAAGCGCACTGCTACGGAACTGTGTTCTGTCCCGGAAGAACCGGAGGTGGTGAACATCTGCTCTTAGCAGTCAGGTGTGTGCAGGGCCATTGTTACATATCTCTCTCCTGGACTCAATTTCACACATAAACACCCTCATCCTCCCTCTCCCCTCCCCCTCTGCCCTCCTCACATCCTCTCCCTCCTCCCCCCGCAGGGAACGAGTGAACAGTTAAAAAGAGCATGATTGGTTTCCATGGTTAACGGCACGTTTTTCATTTCAACTGAGTTCACACAGGGACTGGTAAACACACAGACAAACACAGACAACACACACACACACACACACACCACACACACACACACACAAACACACACACTGAGGGTAATAGTCCTACATAAAGGAGCTTTCACACTCTGCTTTAATCAGGGTGATTTACAACTCTCGGAGCATCTCCTTTACCAGAACTGTCTTCTCTAGCCACCACCCTTTCTCGGGTATACCACCAGCCAGCCAGACAGACAGACAGACAGCCAGCCAGACAGACAGACAGACAGCCAACCAACCAGCCAGACAGACAGCCAGCCAGACAGACAGACAGACAGACAGACAGACAGACAGACAGACAGACAGACAGACAGACAGACAGACAGACAGACAGACAGACAGACAGACAGACAGACAGACATGTGGGGGAGGATGGTGGTAATGTTCATGTAAATGTGCTACCTGAGCCCAGGAGGCCTGGGTCTATTAAACCACCCAGACACACAGAGCACAAGACACAATAGATCATTTCTATGTTAATGCATGAGCACTCTAGGCTACAAGAGACATGCCTCCTGCAGAGGTATCAGCTAGGGCTGAGGGTTGAGGTTGAGTTTGGGGCTGGAGGGTTGAGCCAGGGAGTGGAGCTTCGGGCTGGGGCTAGGGGGTTGAGCCTGGGCTGGGGCTGGGACTGGGACTGGGGCTAGGGCTAGGGGGTTGAGCCTGGCAGGGGCTGGGGCTGGGGCTGGGACTGGGGCCGGAACTGGCTCCCTAAGCAGATCACAGCCATCAGTAATGTGGAAAGTCTACCCTGACCACATATTTACCCACCCAACCATGCACACACGCACAGTCATGCCAACCTCGGTCGAGCCCACCCTTCAACACGTACACATACAGTCATGTCAGTCCAGGCTTGCAGAGTGCAGACGCATGTACTCCAGGGACTAGATTATCTGTCAGAGAGGGAGAGGGATGGAGGGAGACAGAAAGGGAATGGAAAGACAAAGAGAGAGACAGATGGAGGATGAGAAACGAGCAAAGGGGAAATGAGAAAAAGATGTCCGTTGTGAAGAAATCTAAAGGAGAGAAAAGCACGAGCAAACAGGGGGAGGTAGGATGTATGGATGTCAGGGAGCTGGCTAATATTGACAGCATAGCTGCACACACCCATAGACCGAGAGACATAGAGAGAGGGGGAGAGAGAGGGGGAGAGAGAGGGAGAGAGAGAAGGAGAGAAAGAGAGAGAGTAGTCAGACTTGTTAGTCTACTACACTAAAGTACTAGGAGAAAACAGAGATTTGTTTTGCCATTGTTAGAATTCCCAGAGTACATAATTTGTTACTAAATATTTACACCCCCACCATTCTATTGTATACAGAATCAGGCGGTGGTCTTGCGTCAGTAGTCACTAGCTATCTAACTGTCCATCTGACACTGCCGGACATGGACTGACAAGGGGTAGTCAGTGTAGAGAGATGGAGGGAAGGAGAGAAGGAGAGAAGAGAGAGAGAGAGAGAGAGAGAGAGAGAGAGAGAGAGAAACGGGAGAAGTCCAAGGTGCACAGCTGCAGAATGAGCACAAAGGACCCACTTCACCTGTACAAGCAGACTGTTCCTAATGTGTTCTAGCTGGGTGACTAACTACAATACTAGACACACAAAGGACACATCGCTAATGGTCCAGAGTGACCCATACCTAATGGACATCACTGAGAAGGATCTAGAAGGTTCCGATGAACCACCAGAGACATTGAAAGAGATTGCAGCTGCCAGCAGAATCACAGCCAGTCTCTGAACATGCCATTATCTCCAAAGCCCTATTAAAAGGGTGTTTCTAACACAGATGGGGCTGGCCCCTTTGTGACCCGTTCATCTGATGTGGTTCCTGACTAACGACACCAGGTGAATGTACCAACAAACACACCTTAGGACACGTCCTGTCATGCTGAGACCTGACGTAACCCACACAGGCACACTACAACAATACAGTATGGTCAGAGTTATTTGAGTATTGCTCGGGTTGATTTGATTTTATCGTCAACAGACTCTGTACACTCACGGATGAGTGTACACAAATGAGGATCACAAATACGCACACACACAAGCACATACACACACCTGCACACACACAAGCACACCTGCACACACACAAGCACACACGCACATACACAAAACCCCATGCAAAGTGCCTCTATGGTCCTGCCCTCATTTTCATTAACCAAAGTGAGTCTGGCTGTATTGAGCTACAGTCAAATCCACCGTGTTATATGACTGAAATGATTACCCATAAACAAGATTCAGAAGAGCTACACGAGTCGATTGAAACTGAAATAAAGAAAATACCCTGAGAGATGCAGGCTTAGAGAGACTGGTTTGGGCTGTATACTGTAGTTAGCAGCTAGCTACAGTATTGGACTCTTCCTCTACAGAGCAGGTTATCCCCCTGGTAGCAGAGCTCCAGGCAGACACATCTATATTTCAGGAGTTTCTGTCACACCTTCTCTGCTCTGTTCCACACAGCGTAACTCCTCTATCCACACATCCTTAATCTGGAAGAAAAAAAGATATTTATTTCTTATTCATTAGAACAATACCTGCCATGCAGCCCTTGTAGCTACACACAGCTACTGCTAGTACAGCTAACCTATTTTCTCTCTGAGGCATACAGACAGACAGACAAATAGACGGCTAGACAGACAGGCAGCTTCAAGGCAAACGGGACTGGCTTAGATGTCTGCTCCATCTAAGTGATCTATACAGACCTGTCTGCCTCAGGTCTGACTAAAGGTCACGCTTTCCAAGCTTTCACAAGCTGGCCAGATCAACTCATCAGGTGGTGGTTAGTGTGTCAGTCCAGAGCCTGGTGGTGAAATGGCTGTTCTGAGGCCGACACACAGTGATGTGTGAGTGTGTGACGCTGTTCTGAGGCCGACACACAGTGATGTGTGCGTGTGTGACGCTGTCTGAGGCCGACACACAGTGATGTGTGAGTGTGTGACGCTGTCTGAGGCTGACACAGTGATGTGTGAGTGTGTGACGCTGTCTGAGGCCGACACACAGTGATGTGTGAGTGTGTGATGCTGTCTGAGGCCGACACACAGTGATGTGTGAGTGTGTGATGCTGTCTGAGGCCGACACACAGTGATGTGTGAGTGTGTGACACTGTCTGAGGCCGACACACAGTGATGTGTGAGTGTGTGACACTGTCTGAGGCCGACACACAGTGATGTGTGAGTGTGTGACGCTGTCTGAGGCCGACACAGAGTGATGTGTGAGTGTGTGATGCTGTCTGAGGCCGACACAGAGTGATGTGTGAGTGTGTGACGCTGTCTAAATCTGCATGACTCTACTGTTCAACCATCTATCTCTCTTTCTCTCTCGTTCTCTTTTGAACAAGCACACACAAACAAAAACACAAAGAGCTATTTACTGCTATCTGAGATTCAGCACACACACACACACACAAACACACACACAGTCACACAATCGCACACACACACACATCCATGTTGCTGAGCTCGTGGCTTGGGCCTTTAGGCTGTGCTGAAGCCCAGATCTGAAAGAGAGGCTACAGTCCACCAGACAAAGTATTAAGTCAAGTCAGCACTTTCCCTGCTTTCACAACAGATGCTATCACAATGAACAATGTCTGGTTTGGTCCCTTCATTTACCTACAAATCATTTACTTAAATAATAAAAACAAATGTGTAATATTTGTATAATATAATAATGTGCGCGTGTGTTTATGACTGCTTGTACATTGTGAGTGTATGTGTGGGCATGTGGTCAATAATTAAACTGAGCAGTCCTGGCAGTTGGCTGTCAGTGCTGAGGCTGTTCTGCAGGGTAAGGCTGGGGAGGCTGGGGAGGCTGGGGAGGCTAGGGGAGGCCGCCCCCTGCTCCCCTCTAGTCCTCCTGTCAGGACCACACCTGAACCCTGGATCAATACGATCCTGTCAGGACCACACCTGAACCCTGGATCCATACGATCCTGTCAGGACCACACCTGAAGTCTGGATCCACACGATCCTGTCAGGACCACACCTGAACCCTGGATCCATACGATCCTGTCAGGACCACACCTGAACCCTGGATCCATACGATCCTGTCAGGACCACACCTGAACCCTGGATCCATACGATCCTGTCAGGACCACACCTGAACCCTGGATCCATACGATCCTGTCAGGACCACACCTGATTCCTGGATCCATACGATCCTGTCAGGACCACACCTAAACCCTGGATCCATACGATCCTATTAGGACCACACCCTGAAGTCTGGATCCATACACATCCTGTCAGTATAGCACCCAATACTGACAGTTATGGATCCAGCAGAGTTGATACAAGCTCTAAATCAATGATTTAAGTCCGACATCACATGGTTGAGTGCAGGTGTGATCAATGAGACAGGGTCTTCCTGTTCTACATGCAGCAGAGATGCTACGGACACCATGCACTTGAGATCAGGTGGAGCCATTAGACCAAGGGAAAGTGACCTCATTTTAAGGTTATGGTTGTAGTGTATCATGTCTAGTTGGTAGACAAGGCTGTGCCTGAGGTACTTCCTGTTCTCCAACTCCTCTTCCTGCTAGCCTCCTGATACCTCCTCCATCTCCTACTGAATCAGCTCCCCACACACACACCTCCCACTCCTCCCTACCTCTACTCCACCTCTACTCCTCCTCTACTCCTCCTCTGCTCGTCCTGTTTCTCCTCCTGTCTCGTCATCCTGGGCCTGCTCCTCCTCCCAGCCCTGCTACAGGTTGCTGTGTTTAAGATGTCAGCCCTCCAGACACTCCCAGACACCGGATCCCACCATGACCCAGTGCACCATGGGCAGTGGGAGGGGCAGCCGTGGGAAAACCAAGTCATCCCGCGGATCACACCCTCACACTCTCCCGCTAAATACAGTAACTTTATACCGATCAACACACAGAATACGCACAAATGCAGTTACATTATACTCATGTCATGCTTTGTAGAGGGTAATTTCCCAGGTAACAAAACCAACTGCAGTAATATATGACCCTGCTTGCACTGTTAGAGTCAGGGAGAAGGAAAATTGAGATCTGAAATTCTGTAGTGTGCTTGAGGTTTCTGGTGAGGAGACCGTGTCCCAGGACACACAGCACTCAGACTGTTCCACACAGCAACATTCTAGAGTCCATCATGATGGTCCGTTACACTGGAACATTCTAGAGTCCATATTCAAAGAATGTTCCACACAGTCACTTGTGTATGCTGTCATCTCTGCCGTTTACAGATGAAAAGACAAGAGCTATCCTTCAAGACAACATGCAACACGACAACTTACCAGCCACATTGTTAGAAAAGCTGGTCATCTGTGCACTTGCTGAAAGTGTTCACATGGTCTTGTAACATTAAAGACAAATAGGGATAAACCAAAATTAAGCAAGTAATTATGCAAAATATATTCTGGAAAAAAAGCAATTAGCTTTTGTAATCTGATTAAAAACTTGAAAAACCAAGATTTTGTTTGATGAAATATGGTCTCTAGGTCCTCTCTAATTATGAACTTTCCTGTTCCACACAGCCCCTGGCTGCAAAGAGAGATGGTTAAGTCAATGTGTGTGCTTGTGTGTGTGTATGTGTGTGTGTGTGTGTGTGTGTGTGTGTGTGTGTGTGTGTGGTGTGTGTGTGTGTGTGTGTGTGTGTGTTTGTGTGTGTCAGATATGAGCGGTGGTGACGAGAGGTTATCTGTTACAGACAGAGCCGAGATTGAGAAAATTGTTCAGGGATCGTTAATATGGTGGAAAATTGCTCACAGCACCTAAAATATACGCTTTTGATCTGTGCCTACTGTGGAGAATCTTTGGATGTTTGCCAAGTGATGCCAGCTTCCTCAAACCAGCACATAGGAACTCCATCACAGCAAAACCAAAGCAGAGAGTAACTGTAGTGTGTGTTAATGAAGGGTGGATTGGAAGCACAATGTGAGTTGGATTCAAGTGGCTTCCATCCTTTCTAACACACACAAAGACATACGCTCAAAGTCCAGCTCCGTGGGAGTCGTCCAGCTCCTAACAGCCCGGCAAAGCATAGGCAGGGGGAGGCAACGGGGTGGAGATGGAAGGAGGCAGGGGAGAGATGGAGGGAGGGAGGCAGGGGAGGGAGGGAGGGAGGGAGGGAGGGAGAGAGGGAGGGAGGGAGGGAGGGAGGGAGGGAGGGAGGGAGGGAGGGAGGGAGGGAGGGAGGGAGGGAGGGAGGGAGGGAGGGAGGGAGGGACGGGGAGGGAGGGAGGGAGGGAGGGAGGGAGGGAGGGAGGGAGGGAGGGGAGAGATGGAGAGGGAGGGAGGGAAGGATGGAGGGATGGAGGGCAGAGCCTGGGGGAGAGAAAGTAGCTGGTGTGACAGAGGACAATACTTGGTATCCACTGGCTGTCCTGGAACACAGAGGTCAGCATGTTCCCCAGGGAGAGAGAGTGGGCAAAAGGGACGGAGGAAAATAGGAGAGCAAGAGTGGAAGGCTACTATTCTCGTCACCGAACGGTGATAAACTATTAACCTTTTACGGTGCCCTTTTAAATGAATAAACATCCACTTGTGCCTGACCTAATACTGTGAGTCATGCGTAATATGAATCATTCATTTCAATCTGACAACATAACCTGAGCAAAATTCCCTCAAACCTCCTCTCTCCAGTATCTCTCTCCCCCTCCTTCCCCACTCCCCTTCCTCTCTTCATTTTGAACTAGCGTCGGGACCATAGACCACACCGCCATTCACCAAAAGCAGTAACTCCCTTTATCTCTCATTCTCTGCCCCCTCTTTCCCTCCTCTCTCCTTCACTCTCTCCAGCCAGCCAGCCAGTCATAAACATGCAGGAGCCGTCTCTCTGTAATTGCTTTATCAGTGGCCGGTTACAGGCGCTGATTGATGATGTTGCCAAAATGAAACAGCCTGCCTTTCATCCTCTTCATTTTGTGCACGAGCTATATTACTAAACACTTTATCTTTACTACAATGTAATTCTTTCTTTCTCTCTCTCTCTCTGGCTTTGCCTCTCTCCATCTCTCTCTCCATTTCTGAATATCTCTCTCTCTCTCCCTCTCTCTCGCTCTCTCTCTCTCCCCTCTCTCTCTCTCCCTCTCTCTCTCAACCCGTCAGCGGACTACGGAGGGGGCGTCCCGTGAAGCCATAGAAAGGCCCTCTGTTCAGACCCAGACCAGTGGGAGAGGCTGGAGGAGAGAGACGGGACTGAGGCAAGCCACATTCAGCTGGACCTTATTCCCCACATCGCTCAGATATCGATCGCTGCAGGTCGATACAATAGTTCCAGTGATCAACCATCTGTGTGAGCATGTATGCCTGGGAAAACAGATCTATAAGAGAGCCAGGAGAAACCCCTGGGAAAGCTAAGCCCTCTGGTTACAGCATCCTGGTATTCACCAACACACATTTTTACATGGCACTAATGGGGAACGCCTGGAAGGGGGAACACTGAGAGAGGAAGCTACTTGTCAAATCACGCACAGCACTTAACACATCACATGTGGATAATTAAATCCCTTCCGAATTAATCTCTTCCTCAAATTAATATATAGGTCATGGACATGTATGTATCTGTCAACCGCTGGCAGAAAAATATTCTTGGAATATGTATCTTCCCCCCTCCCACGCCATAGGCCCAGATCGTAGAACACGCGCATCATGGTGAATAAAAGCACCCGTCATAGCTGACAGAATCAATTACCTTCACCCAAAACATCTTCAATACTGATTGCTATGAACTTCTGTCTGATAGGTGTATCCAAAATGATTTTGACATGTGACCACAGCACCTTAAAGTGATAGGATGAAGGAGTGAGGAAGGGAGGAATGTCCTGATGGATTATTTGACCTAAATCTTCACTAATCATGTCAAATCTGGAAAAGAGATCAAATTCTGAACCCTACCGCACAGAGCATTAAGATTAGTATAGTCGTTGTTAACGCAATGAGAAAGAGAGAGAGAGAGTACAGTCCTTGAGGGTTTAGGTGGGTTGAGGGGCAGTTCTATGGGCGTATGTGAAGCCCTCTGTGACATGCTCGCGTGTAAAAAGGGCTATACAAATACATTTTGATTTGATTTGATTTTGAGTACAGTTGAGCTTGAGAATGCATCTGTTGCTTGTCAATGCTATTCAATAGAACCAGTGACTCCTCTCCCTCACAGCTAAACACTGAAACGTAATAATCCTAATGATCCATTTATTCACGTTTTCCAATAAAGCATCTTGTTTTGTTAATGAGGTGGTGGCAGATGGGGAGAGAGAGAGACTATGGAGAGAGAGAGAGAGAGAGAGAGAGACTGACAGATGATAGGCCTAGTGTCAGACAAGCCTTTTCCACACTGGAATTTGAGAAATTCTCACTTCACACACTTAACAGCAAGTGGATATTTCTTAACAAGGGATATCATGGGTTAACGTGCTTTCTGTTGGTCTGAACCTCTCACACTGAATCAAGCCACCAGTGACATTATCTGGAAAGCAGTTGCAACAGCACAGAATGTCTGGCCTCCTATGCAGCATGTCAATCAGAAGGTGTTTGCACTTGTGTGTGTGTGTGTGTGCGTGAGTGTGTGTGTGTGTGCAGACAGGTCGGAGTGTGCCCTGTCTCTTCTTATTAGCCTCCAGGTTCACGCTCAGCTTCAGAAGACACCTAGCACAGCTGGTGATCTCAGCACGCCATTTTCCCCCCTCCATCTCTCTTTCCCTCTCTTTCTCCCTGAGAGAGGTTGGCTAACACTGTTCTGTATGAGATGTACATGACATAACCTAGGCTGGGCTAGCATGTCATATATGACAGGAGCCAGATAGGACCGTCAGGAGTAAAGAGAGAGACACAGTAGTAGGTTCTTCGTTCTTCTGCCATCAAATGACAACCACACCAACTCTACGATACGTACAAACAGCTCTTTAGTTCCTGGCCTAGATTTCATACTGCCAAAAGCAGTGGCATTACAAAGATGCAGTCTGGATCTTTCCGGAAAGACAACAACAGTAGCTGTTGGCTAGCCTGTCAACTGTGCAGACAGGCTATCTAGAGTCAAGTATTTATCTCCTGGCCTTGGAGCCTCCAAGCTTCTAAGTGTCCCAGCCTTCTAGCATCCAAGCTACATAGCCTCCTACCCTGTTAGCCTCCAAGTCTCCTATTATCCAAAAAAGGATCTACAGTGTTCTACAGTGTTCTTGACTGTCCCAACAACAATCGGTCTGGGGGTGGAGATATGTGTGAGAACGAGAACAACAGCAGCTGAGAGTAATCAAACATGAAGTATATTTCCTGTGGTTGAAGGCACCGGCTGTATGATACATTCAGAAGTTCAGGTCGAAGTGAGATCAGGCCGTTGCTAAGAAACCAGCTTCTCTCTGGGGTAGTCTGTGTCAAACGAGGCTAAAATGCATTTTGAGGGGTTTGGGATTCCGATACGATGAGGAATGGAAATATTCTCCCCAGTGTTGTGCAATAGGTGCCATGTGAGAGGGCTACAAGGTGACGTGCGCACTGCAGAGGGAGGGGATGATTATTTGGTCATTATTTAGTATATAAGATGTGTTTGGGGCTTTGTGTCATTTGCCTTCCATCGTTTGTCTGTGTATACCCTGCGACATGCTGATAAACCCAGTTTACTCTACCTTTGAAACTCCTGGTCTGAGTTTCTTGAAACATCATCTCAACAACCATTCAATTCCACAACACCTCCTACCCCTGTTAGCCTCCAAGTCTCCTATATTATCCAAGGCTCTTAGCTTCTCGCTAGTCTGGAACACGAGCCCACTAGCCCATGAGCCAATTCATCAATCCTATGTCAGCCATGATAATTCAATGCTCTCAATGAGACCCAATAACACACCATATAAAACCCCATAAACAGTTACAGCTGGTGCCCCATTATACTCACACACATGTGAACACACAGAGAGGCACCGCCTACACGAAGGTGCCAATCCTAATTAGCCCCCAGGATGTTGGTGAATCGGCTGCTCTAATTGCATTCAATTTACCCCGGCCTCCCCCTCGCACACTGAACCGAACAGGTCTGCTCAGCCTGCAACACAAACACACACACACACACACACACACACACACACACAGAGAGAGAACTGTGTCTCAGTGGTTCAGAGGAATCTGTCTCTGAGAGACTGGGTGTGTGTCTCTCTACCTGGCAGGGAGAGAGAAGGATGGGCCCACACCACAGTGTCATAAGCCAGCTGATGCTCTCAAGGCTGCTGAGAAGTGTTCTGTCTGAGAGGAGACAGATGTCTTAGCCCTAGCACAACGTTTGGAGAAGGAGACAGCCAAATGAAATGCCTGTGGACATACACAGAATCATAAATCTTGTTCACACACACACACAGTGCACAGCTTCTTCAGCAGTAATGCACAGACACTGTGAGGTTGAGTATGGGAGAGAATAATCCCACTACAAGCTATTATTTATTGTCATGTATATCAATAGTAGCACACATCGTGGTTTTTGTGTGCATGTGTGTGTCAACTGTCGTTTTTAGAAAACAACAAATCTATCCTACAGCCTATAGCCTATTTCTAGATTATTGCATTCCATTTAACTTGTTTTGCTATCCGATTACCGACACCATTTGTGGAAATCAAACAACAAGCAAACAAACAAACATACAGAAAGCTTTATCTCATTATTGACTTCAACATGACTGATGCTCGATCTAGCTTCAGCTCTGGTCCAGTAGACTCAGGTCACTACAGGAGCAGCAGGTTATGTAACACTAAGGCAGTAGGGGACCGAACCTTGGGACCAGGAATGGGAAACCCCCTTATTCACAGAGATATGGATCTGCTATTACAGTCCACAAATACTACACAAGACAATAATCACTGTCCAAATACTGGGAATAATAATTGAATCAACCCAATAAAACATAAAAATACATATCTATAAATAATTGCCCACTGATATCCAGGATATTAGAGCGAAAACTCACAATTCGGCCATGCTACTGTACACCACGGGGAGTCCATATGACATCGTTCAGCCTAACAACTGATACTATCACTTGCAGACATCAAATAATCCCGCTAATCACACTCGGCCGGTTCAAAACACAAAGGAGCATCAGTTCCGTTATCTTCCGCATCCGTAAGACATTCATTTATTTACATGGGGACATAAAACAATAGGTTTCACAAGATACGATGAACGTCCTCTTTATAATTCGTCAATTAATTCCAGTTATCTTACTCCTTCCCTACCCCTGTTTTGGCAGCCATTGCATTCACGGATGTTTTTATCTGATGAGGGGTTTCCTTTCATGTGAGCTTTAAGATGCTAATCGTGATGGGTCTCCATTCACACCTGACATTACAAATATCCGCAACATCCTCGGTTGCTATGGGGAAAGCACAAGCGGTCGCCATCCTCTTCGCCCTGCCACCCTCTGCACCAAATGCGCAGTATTCTCACGGTCAATCGGTGTATCAGAACACAGAGCTTATAAACGGCATCCCCGCGATAGATCTCCCTCAGTGAAATTATATAGCAGGCGATGTATGTAGCATCAAAACTCACCTTCTTATGCAAACAGCGAGATATATTCTCGGTTTTCTGAAGCTGTCGGTATGGAAAAAGGTGAGTTGGGTTTTTGTCTCCCAGTTAGGGACAGTCTCTGGGCAGCAGTGCGTTCGTTCCCCCGCCGCAGCAGCCTGTGGTCCACGGTTTTCTCTTCTCTCTCTCTCTCTCTCTCTCTCTCTCTCTCCCTGTTTCACTGCCTCTCTCTCTATCTCACTCCTCACGCGCTCCCCCGCTGCCTTCAAACGAGCAGCGATGTTACCGCCCGCGCACGCGCATGCTGTAGCATACCCTGCGCGTGCCGAGAGCAGATGCAGCTGCAGCGACAGTAAACTGATGAGAGGCGGCAACGAGACCTGCAGATCGAACGACGGAGAGAAATAAGAATTATGCTGCAGTATAACTTTGTGTGTAACAGATTAAATATTTATAAATATGGTGATGATGATGAGATGGATGATGAAAAGCGTCATGCTGAATGGTGTTGTCTCTAACAGGACACACAAAGATGATGAAAAGCGTCATGCTGAATGGTGTTGTCTCTTACAGGACACACAAAGAGGATAATAATTGTGCTTCTGAGCCGCTTGGAGGAAAACACATATAAATATTATCAGACAATCTTACCAAATCATCCTACATATTATATATATATATATATATATATATATATACTATCAACTGAACATTCTACCTGGAGAACGTTTCAGGTGCACAGGTGTGCACACTCATTGTTCACACACAAACACACACACACATAGCCGCGGGAACATATTTTATCAGGGGGGTGCTGGGAGCTTAATGTTGCGGGGCGGTGACGCGCTGGTGGATTTTCAAGTCATATAATTTTAAATTCTCGTGCTGTCAGCAGTACCCTCAGCACTCCCTAGTTCCCGCGGCCATGCACACACATATACACACTAACACAACAAAGTGACACAAACATGGCACACAGACACACGCCTATGGCTTTAAAATCACAATTCCATTCAGGAAAAATGAAGGATGAGTCCAAATGGAGGTCTGTCTTATAGACATCTGTATCATTATGCAAATGGCCTCAACATATCCCCTCTCTGTCTGGAGCTCTCCAAGCATGTCCCACCATTAAACAACCACACACACACACACACACACACACACACACACACACACACACACACACACACACTCACACACACACACACACACTCACACACATCCATCTCTGCCACACACTGCACTCATCATCACCATGGTGTCTGCTCTGCCTCAGAGCACACCACAGTAACCATAGGTAACCAAAGCAGCAGGGAAATGGCTAGACTAATATGCAGACCATATGTCAAGTTCATCTTTCTTCGGAGAGTTTCCAATAAGCCTTGTCTCTGTGAGAGCCTGCAGGGTGAACCATAACCTCTGGACTGGAGTCATATGCTGCTGCTGCTGCCGCTAATTGTGGCCCTGGATCTTCACCTCCAGGGCAGTCTGTGTGTATGTGTGTGTAACACAGTAAAACAGTTATGAGTAATAGGATTATTCCGAGCTGTGTATGAGGCTCGAGGGAGAGATGTTGAGGCCTTGAGTGTGTGTGCACTGCACACGTGTGTATCTGGTGGGCCGCAACTGTGTATGTGTGTATGAGTTATGACTGTGTGTGTTAGTAAGACAGGACCCAGAGATTGTGTGTTAATGAGTTAGTATTGTGTGTGTTAGGTTCAGTTGGTGTGTGTGTGTGTGTGTGTGAGTGAGTGTGTGTGAGAAAGAGAGAGAGAGAAAGAGAGAGCGAGAGAGAGAGAGAGAGAGACGAGAGAGAGAGAGAGAGAGAGAGAAGGTGTGTGTGTGAAAGAGTGAGAGTGTGTGAGTATGTGTGTGTGCTAGGGAGTGTGTGTGACTGACAGCCATTGATGTGTGGAGAGCCACGCCAGTGTGTGAGAGTTTCAGCCATGTCCACACGGAGTCGAGGTGCCAGTGGACACATGTTGTTTTACAGTGGGACACAGCAGAGACTTGAAATACCACAGAATAAAAACACATTGTTCTCTTTTTGTTAAGCGTTTGTGTGGGTTGTCAGTGTTCATAAAATGCTTCCTGTCCTACAAGTATAAATACAGCTTAATAATAATAATAATAATAAACTGTAAACAACGTCTGCCTGTCTGTCTGTCTGCCTGCCTGCTTGCCTTCCTTTCCGCCTGCCTGCCTGCCTACCTGCCCGGCTGTTGGTCTGCCTGCTTGCCTGTCTGCCTGCCTTCTTGTCTGTGTGCTTACCTGTCAGTATGAGCTGAAGCAGGGAGCTGCGACAAACGTTGGTGTATACACCTCAGACCACTTAACTTGGTCCGACCTGGAGGGAGAGAGGGAGGGAAGTAGTTAGGGAGAGAGGGAGGGAGAGGGAGGGAGGGAGAGAGAGAGAGACAGAGAGAGAGGGAAGGAAGGAAAGAAGGTAGGAGTTAGGGAGAGAGGGAGGGAGAGAGGGAGTTAGGGAGGGAGAGAGACAGAGAGAGAGAGAGTCCCTAACTACTTCCCTCCCTCTCTCCCTCCAGCTCGGAACAAGTTAAGAGGTCTGAGGTGTATACACCAACGTTTGTCGCAGCTCCCTGCATGACTGATGACTCTCCTCTCTTCTCAACACTGCAACACAGAGAAGGGCAATGGCAGCTCATGCTTAGACGCTGCTAGAAGAGGAGGCAGGTCAGGAGGAAACACTCCAGATCACTTGTGCTCCATTTTGCTGCCTCTTTGTCTATGGAGGATGTGCCGGTAGTAACAGTCCGGTTGTCGCTTCCATTCGGAGTTCTGAGAAATCAAAAACAAATGTTTTAAGCCAAAAGCTTAATAATCCCACGCTTACTACTACGCATGAAAGCACACACACATGCACACCAACACTCGACTTCACTCTGAGACACGTGCCTGTAATCTATTGTTGATAAGAGATTGTTCTGTGCTTGTTTACATGTGTTCACATGTGAGAACATATTGGGTGGGTGCTGTTCAGTGAATGGAGGGCAGGAGTAGATTCTGGTGCCTACTGATACTGCCGGGCTCTGGCCTTATCTCCACAGAACATCCAGCACAGATAACACCACGAGAAGACCACTAAGAGAATCTGTCAAAAATGCACAGCTACGACAACAACAACGACAGCAAACACCCCAAGTAACAATCAAGTGGATCTGAGGGATGAACTGTATTCCACAGCAGCGGGAGATGATGACCAGAGAGACCTGCTTCGTCTGAGGGCAGAGCAGAGAGTCTAACACCCAGAAGGTTAGGAACACCATAACCAAACCCCCCATCGTTTACATCTGAAATGTCTGAGCAGTGGAACCAATCAGGCTCTAACTCACAGGTGTCGTGAGACGGAAACACACAACCTCAGAGACAGCCTGGTAACAGGCTGGTTGTGTAATATGTCTGGGCCAGACGGGGAGAGCTCAGGACAGCTCCTATACATTACACTGAGGAGGCTGGGGTGGTTGCTAGGGAACAACACAGAGAAAATTAGAGAGAGAGGGAGGGAGGGTGGGAGGAAGGAAAAGAGGGGCAAAGACAGAAAGGGAGAACGAAAGAAAGAAAGATAGAAAGAAAGGGAGAGATGGGGTAAGGCTGTCAAGTCCATTACAGGGGACAAGGCACCCTCAGGTCCAGAATCATCAGTCCTGCAAACTCTCACTGGCAGGACTTGACCTCTGCCTTCCGACCTCTCTGTGAACCAGGAAGTGGTTGTCAGAGCATCTGCTGGAATGTGGAATGCCAAAATATTGTGTCAATAAGTGTTCATGCATGACATTGCCCAGTCCATAGAAGACTGAGCATTTATAGAATCTATGCCACAGTCTGGGGTTAAAACAGTGTTTAGGTATAGGAACTGCTGGGATTTCTACTCCTGTTTTGAGAATCTAGGCCAATGTCCTATCAGGGCCTAGGATCTGGCCTATCAGGTCCTGGGATCTGGCCCAGAAGCCAGCTCTGTCCACATGGCCACAGACGAGAGAGGCAGATTGCTCCTGCATGTTATCAGAGGCCCACAGCTCTCCATGCCGACCAAACAACCGCAACGCAGACGAAGGCTTCTCCTGCTCCCCCCAGCCAGGGCCCAGAGATCGGCCCCACCTGGAAGGCCCTCCAGGTGCCTGTCTCAGAGCTCCACTGCTTTCTAGCGCCGCTTCACACACACCTGGAGGATTCCTCATGCTAGTGAATCTCTGAGAGAGAGGAGGACGAGGAACATTCCAGAACGAGGTAGTGCTAGTCCACCAACGACATAAACAAAGAATTCCGACCTCACCAAGAGGTCACAGCGTCTTAAGTACACACACACACACACACACACTTTACAACCACACAGCCATCGAAATTCTCATAGGGTTCAAGTGTGTGTACACCATGCTGGGATCAAACCTCAAGTCCTGTTGGGTTACCAGGACCCTGGCTGTTTCCACAGCCCAGAGCTGAGAGATGAAGGAGACGTTGTGCTGAGTCTCCACAGGGGCCGGGGCCCTGACGGCTGTGGTGGGAGCAGGATGAGGTCCTGTGTGGCGGGGTGAGAGGCTGACGGCTGTGGTGGGAGCAGGAGGAGATCCTGTGTGGTGGGGTGAGACCCTGACGGCTGTGGTGGGAGCAGGAGGAGATCCTGTGTGGCGGGGTGAGACGCTGATGGCTGTGGTGGGAGCAGGAGGAGATCCTGTGTGGCGGGGTGAGACAGAACGATCCTGCTCTCTGGCTCAGGTTGATTGGGGAGATGCTCATCTGAATAGGAGGAATGGGATGTCATCCCTCTCACCACAATGGAGGTTAAAACGACGAGGTCACAGAAGGCCTGGAAAAGCAATGAATCACTGAGGACAACGAGCATTCCATTCTGACATCTCTATAGCGTGCGAGTGTGTGTTTTAGAGAGAGAGGGTAGACAAGAGAGAGATAGAGAGTTAATGGTAAAGACATACTGATTTGAAAGGAATACAATTCAAAAAACATTTATTGAATTTTTAAGGAATGATGTGTTATATTATCAGTAATACTAAAGATTTTCTTCTTTTTTATCAAGTCAGCAAACAACGACAGGATGAAAGACAGTGATTGGTTCCTGGCTGACGAGTCTGCGGCATGCTCTGGGTCCTCACACAGTAGCACAGCACAAATATTAACTCATATAAATGAATCCCCTCCAAGGGTGAATTACATTGAATCAAGTGTTCCATTACTATAACATAGCATTAGTTTCATTGTAACGTCAGTCATTGTTCTCTGGTATCAGACACTGAATGAGGGATAAAGTCAGCACTCCTATTCTCAAGCTTAATCAAAATAGACTACACTTCATCATTCATCAGTTCATCGTCAAACTTAAAATCGATAGCATGATATAAATTAATCGATCATCAAAATATCATTATCAAACTATGTACACATGAGACATAAGGTAAGGTCAATTGAGATACAAAGTGCTCGTCTTCAGTGAGAAGTGAAAGGCAGCATGTTTGTTAACACTGTCCTACGTGCCTAACGTGTTTTAACACCTACTTCAAGTTACCAGACATGAGGTGCGGGAGAAAAGGTCAGTATCTCACAAATACTTACAGTAATTGGAAATACTAGAACTATACATGCTAGGTAGGTAGTTTCCTTCACAACCACACACACACACACACACACCTTTAGTACAATTAATCAAATCTTAAACCTTTAGCTGTCAATCTACGACCGTGTACTGTACACATGGCCTCTAGAGCCTCTATTGGCCTCTAGAGCCTCTATTGGCCCCTAGAGCTTAGAGAAGGGAAGTCCGTCGTACATGTCGGCCTTGAGCTTGGCCCACTCCGCCAGCCTCTGGATGGCGCTCTTCTCCTGGCCCAGCACGCTGGCGGCCTTCTTCAGCTTGTCCTCGTTCCGGATCAGGTAGCGCTCCCCTTCGCTCTGCAGGAAGTCCAGCTTCTCGCGCCGGCTCTCGTCCAATGGGATGTCCTCGGTCATGTAGGGGTTGAAACGGAAGTAGGTGTCGGGGGGGAGGAGAGCGTCCAGCATAGTGTGCACCTCTGTGGGGGGGGAGGGGGAGGGGGAGAGAGAGGGTGGGGGAGGAGAGGAGAGGAAAAGAGAGAGGGGGGAGAGAGAGAGGAAGGGGGGGGGATAACGTCAGAGCCCTGATTAAACGTTAGGACTTAGTCAAAGCCTGTCTAGGATAGCAAGGTTCTGATTGTGCAGTGTTGAGGCCCAGATAAAGCCACAGCTCATCCAAACACCTCAAGGATGAGACAGAAACCAGACAGATATAGAGAGTGATTCACAGGAAGTGGGGAGGGGGGAGGGAGGGGGCGTACCGGATTTAATCTGAAGTTTATAAATAAACACATGGTATTTAATCCCTGTCACAGGACAGATGTGGGGGGAGAAAAAAATCACAACGCACACACACACACAGCCACACACACACACAGCCACACACACACACCCACTCACCCACTCAGGCACGGCACACAGCCACACACACACACACAGCCACACACACACACAGACACACACAGACACACACACACGTGCGTGCCCCCACCCTCCGTGTCGGTGGCTGAGCTGATGACGTTGTTGATCTTGGCCTTCAGGCTGGTGGAGGTCTGGTTGTTCTTGCCGGCTGACTCGTAGCGGCCCGTGCCCAGGGACACCACACACTGCAGGGGCGTGTTGGGCCACAGCAGCTTGCACTCGTGGATGGCCAGCGCCGTGGGGTTGTTGATCAGGAGGCCTCCGTCCTGAAACAAACAACACAACAACGGCACACCTCCATGTTTACATGCCCGGACGGTGTTTATCATGCTTATTAATAGAGACGGCCCTTATCTGGACCCCGCCAAACCGTTGACACTGGTGTTATCACTCACGGACAATGAGGGGATAAAGGAAAAGCTAATATTGACTGGAGGAAGTGAGGAAGTCCCATTCAGATTGAGTCGATGTGTTTAAACTAAATGTGATGCCAGTACCGAGTGTCCTACCGTACCAATCAATCAGCAAACAAAAAGGTTTACAGACAGGAAACGGCACTCAACAAAGCGATTAGATGAACACAGCTTCCTGTCCGGAGCCTCAGGTTGATAAACGTACCCAGCCCTCGACACACCAGGCTGGGGAGGACGCGGGCCAGCAGACAGCCCTCAGAGGGAGGGGAGGCCAGACAGAGCCAGGGACAGCTTCTCACTTCAGCTGTAATGTGTGCCAATTAACCAGCCGTGACCCTGGGGATACACTTGCATTGACTCCTACTCTACCTAGAGCTATGAAGTGTGTGTGTGTGTGTGTGTGCGTGTGTGAGACCAGCAACATCTCGTTAGGGACAGAGCAGTTCCGCCAGGGGCAACACCTATGGGGATCCCCAGGGTAGGAAAGAGAGAGAGAGAGAGAGAGAGAGAGAGAGAGAGAAAGACAGAGAGTGTCTCCTCCTGCTACTTGTCTCCTGCTGGGATCAGGATTTAATGAAACAACCGTATCAAGCTTCAAATCAATAACACACACACACAGCATGGCATCCGTGAGTGTGTTTCAGCAGCTTGGGGCTCCATGTTAGCTCCAGGTCTTGCTCTGAGATCTCCACATCAGACCAGAATAATCAATCAAACCCAGAGAAGCTAGATGCAGCATCTGTGGGCCTGGAGGGAAGGGCTGGCCTTAGAGCTCCCTGGTGAAGCAGCCCCTTGATGGGCAGACTGACCTGTCAGATGTCGGGATTGTAACCTCTAGCACCTCGTTTAAAGGAGACAGGCCAGTCTGATATCAGGATACTGCTCCACCTTTCTTAAACTGGACCCATACATCACACAGTAGTTCACCGTGATGTGGAGGTAGTAGCCTTCAGCATCTCCACCTCGACAACAAGGTCCCCTCCCCAGAGTCAGAGACCTCCTTTAATGTTGACGTAGCCTCATGAATTATTCACCAAATGATTTACGTAAGCAGTTGTGAAAGTCAACTGGAGTGCACCAACAAGGCTAACTCAGGCGGAGGGGGAGGGAGAGAGGGAGCAGGGCTGTACTCGAGAGTGTTATAAAGAAAGAGGGAAGGTGGAGGAGATAAAAAGAGAGAGAGACAGAGAGAGAGAGAGAGTGTGGCTGTGTGGAGAGAGAAAGAGAGCAAGCAAAAGAGAGAGTGCTACTCTAACCTCACTGGACACTGTGCTGTAAGTCTGGAGACTAAACAGCCGTAAGCTAACGGCTATAGTCCCCTAATTAAGACTTGCGCAATAACACGACCATAACAACTTGCGAGGCTAATGGTAGCCGTAGCGGCTGCAAGCTTAGCTAATTAGTTAATGTGATGGATATAGCTGGCATAGCTAGCGGTAAACAGCAAGGACTTTAGACTACAGCCTAGTCTGACAGCGATGTCCTTCAGGTCCCATCTCCTGCACTACCATCAGCACACACTCAGACACACACACACTCAGACACACACACACACACACCTCTCTGCTCACTCCTCAGCTGTAAGAGGGAGAGAGAAAGGAGGAAACAGGGAGAGAGAAAGGGAGAAAGAGAGAGAGAGGGAAAGTGAAAGAAGAAAAAGCAGGAAAAGAGAGGGAGGGTGGGTTTCACCTGAGGCTGAGATTCCACTGCCTGTGATAACAAGCCCACTGGGGAACCACTGGGGAACCACTGGGGAACCACTGGGGAACCAGCGCCACACGCTGCTGACAGCTTCAGCTCCTGGGGGTCTGTCACAGCAAACCGTCTGGGCACTAACCACCTCACTAACGACGGCAGAGCCATGATGCAGACGTCAGTGATCTGCGGCACACGGCTCCTCTCTCACAACACGTCCACTCTGCCTCATCTCTACTTAATACTACTTCCTCAGTATCTCTACTGAAACAACACTGCTAAGGCCTGCGTAGCACTGTGGGAAACAGAGCAACTCTTCAGTCACACTGTGTGTGTGTGTGTATTCCTCTCTTCGGTCACGGCAGAAATATCCGCAGTGGAAATGAGAAGTGGAGTGTATGTGTGAGTCTGGGGTTCGAGGCAGGGGTTCGAGGCAGCCCGAGGTACACAACACACCTCCAAGAGGAATGTATCGAGCAACATAGATAACTCTCTCTCTCTCTCTCTCTCTCTCTCTCTCTGCGTGGATCTACCAGTCAGGAGAGGGGCTCACTCTCCAGAGTGAGAATGGGTGTAAGCATTACCTCGCTAGGGAACGATAGAACCATGATGAATGTGGGGATTATTGACCATTAGAGTCAGTACTGACCATGGCGGTTCAGGCTACAGCGTTGTAAAAGACACCGTGTGTATCGTAGACATGTAATGAGTGGGATATTTAAGGAAGCTTAAGAGGAGGGCGAGGTAGGGTCACCAGGCCTGAGAACAAAATGACTGCCATAAACAACAACAAACAGGACCTATGGGGATTACCCCGTTTACTGGCACAGCTCTGATTAAAACTACAAATTATGCTGGACTACAAGAACAACAAGCCCCCTGAGGAGGCCAGTCAGCATGGGCCTGAGTAGGCTGCACCACAGTCTCTTTAAAGCATAAAGCATTTTAAACTACTGAAGCGAGGGACAGAAAGTGTTTGTGTGTGTGTGTGTGTGTGTGTGTGTATGCATGTGTAGGTGTGTGCTAAGAGGAAGGAAGGTCGCTGATGACCAGCCCAACTGGATTCTCCATGGCAACCCAGCGTCTCTATGATCCTGACTGACAGCTGCTTTGGCCCGGCTGCTGACTTCCTGCTTCCTGACCTGGCGGAACCTCCAGGAGGGGACCTGGGACTGACGCAGAGGGCCTTCCCTGAACTGAGAGATGAGAGCTGGGCACGCCTGCTACTCTGACTGAGGCACAAAGACATGCTGGTGCCAAGCTGCTGACTGATGCTGTTGAGGTGGGGGGGAAACACACACACATTTAAGCTAATGGACTGCAGCAATGTCATAGTGAGAGAGAGAGAGAGAGAGAGAGAGAGAGAGAGAGAGAGAGAGAGAGAGAGAGAGAGAGAGAGAAGAGAGAGAGAGCGTGAGAGAGAGAGAGAGAGCGTGAGAGAGAGAGAGAGAGCGAGAGCGCACGAGAGAGAGCGAGAGCGCACGAGAGAGAGAGCGAGAGCGAGAGCGAGAGAGCAAGAGAGAGAGCGAGAGAGAGTGATGGATGTACCTGGTGCAGGTCTTTATCCAGGACAAACTCCTGGAAGTACCCGGGAGCTGCAGAGGAGGCTCTGATGGCCTGCCACATCTTGTGTCTGCAGTCTCCCAGGTAATGGGACCTGACCCCTGGAAGCAGGCTGTAGTTCCTGAACACGTAGGCCTTCAGAGGGAGCCCGCGGCTCACTATGGTGCTCACCGCTGACACCTGGTGGACGCATGCGGAATGGCAAAAACAAACTAAATGCCAAGAAAACACACTGTATTCTGATTGTCATTCTCAGTGTGCAGTGGGATTACGTCCAATGTCATGCAACGTGTCGGGTAAACAGATGAAGAAAGAGCCAGCTCACCTTGGGGCATTTTGGATCCCTGGCAGACTCTACCATCAAGGACTCTCCCATTCTCTCCCTGGAGCAAACATAACACACAACATAAGATACTGCATCACTGGGTTTCCTCCATCACTGCGGTATGGAAGGAGCCTGGTCGAACAAACTAGAGAGTGGAGGTAACCAGGGTAAAGTATTGAGACGAGGTACAGGAAGCCAGCACAGAGTATGGAGGAGCACCCATACTGACTTGAGGATGTCCTCCCAGGTCTCACTGTTGTAGAAGGCGTGACTCCAGCCCATCTTCATGGTCCCTACGATGACGTTCTGCTTGAAGACGTCGGAGCCCAGCTTCCTGTACATGGCCTCACACTCGTCCAGAGGGTAGCGGTACACGCCCAGCATGAAGGCCAGGATGGCACCTGTGGAGGGTGTGTGTGTGTGTGGGTGAATCATTCTTTTATGGAGGCTTTATCTACAGGAGAAAGGTCATATGTCTACAGTATTATTTGAGTAGCTTTAATTGTATGTAAGACTTATAAAAGTTCAGGTTGAAGCGAACTGTATCCCACTTCAGACTGAAAGATCCAGGCTGCTAGGTTAATACGGGTAGTGAATGGGTCCTATAGATGTCCTCAGTGTTCTAGAAGGCAAGGAGCAGGAGAGGTGGTCCTACCTGTGCTGACCCCACAGATGTAGTCAAACAGCTGGTGAACGGGCTTGCCGGTCATCTCCTGCAGCTTGTGGAGAGTCTGCAGAGCCACCAAGCCCCTGCAAACCAAGAGGCCATGAGTCCAAACAGACTACACTACTACACACATATCATCTCACACTGGAGTGGAAAATCTCAACCGGATCCTGGGCATCTGGAATGCATGTGTAACATCTCCCCTCCCCAGCAGAATGACACCTATCCTGGACTGACTAAGATCCGGGTGTGGTGCGAGCCAGGTGTGGTTCGCTGTACCTGGTTCCCCCTCCGTCGATAGCCAGGACCCGTATCCCTCTGCCCCTGACGGGGTCGGTGTAGCCCAGCAGGGCCAGGGCCTGTTGGACAGCAGACTGCAGGGACGAGTCCCTGGCCTGGCGCAGACGCAGCAAGCACGGCAGCACACGCTCCTGGGGTGGGGGGTGGGGACACAACACATGGCATGCATATGTGCACACACACAACCGACAGTAGGGAATGGACTGTGTCTCACACACACACACAACCGACAGTAGGGAATGGACTGTGTCTCACACACACACACAACCGACAATAGGGAATGGACTGTGTCTCACACACACACACAACCGACAGTAGGGAATGAACTGTGTCTCACACACACACACACCTTGACGGCCACTCCTCGCGTCTCGGGGAACTCCAGGAGGTGGTATCCCAGCTCCTCCACCCTGTTGGTCAGCAGACGCACCTCCGTCACCCTCTGGAGACCCTTGACCAGGGCTCTGGTTCTGTTGTCCACACTCACCCTGGCAATGATCTAACACAACACACACACACATCGTAAACACACATCTGTTAATGCTGCTGACAAGATGTGAGTGTGTGCTAATGGGGACTGGTCTGTGTCATCATGCTTCTACAGTGGATATAAAGCTGCTTGAATGTCATGTACCTTCTCTCTCTGGCTCAGGAGCAGCTTAGCCTTGTCCTCTGCAGTTTTCTCCTCCAGCTTCTCTGCCTTCACTCTGGTCTTCTTAGCCAAGTCGCTCTCTACAAGAGACAAGTCCTCCTTCTCCACAGTAACGCTCTTAGCGTCCGCCCTGAATTTAGGCACCAGTGGGGAGAAGTAGCTGCCCATGAAGGCCTGAACGCGGGGCCCGGAGTCAGACAGGTACTGACTAAATCCCTTCTTCGTGGAGGTGGTTGGGGCAGGGGTGACTGTGGCATTGCTGTCTGCAGGTGGTGGCTCTGAGGTGGGTACACCTGATGCTAGGCTTTCTTGTCCTGAGGTTGGATCTGTGGGAGGAGGAGCTCCAGATTCTATGGCCTTGGCCTCAGCAACAGGGACCAACACAGGGATCTGGTCCCCAGGCCTATTCTGCACCAGGATAGGCCCAACAGAAGCCGCTGGGGGATTGTCCTGCCTCTGAGGAACCCTCTTGCCGTCATCTTCGGGTGCTTTGCTGCCAAAGTAGCTGTTGACGTGCTGGGACAGGGAGCTGTAGGTCTCCTCTATGTTGGCAGACAGCGCTGCCGGGTGAAAGAGCTGCAGGGTCTGCTTGGCCACCATGGAGGAGCTGGATCCCGTTGAGGTTGCGTTAGCTACCATATTGGATGGTGCCTGCTTAGGTGTCATAAAGGGCTTCTCTGCAGCGTGTTGCTGCTGTTGCTTCCCCTCTTCCTCCTCCTGCTGCGGTGGTTCTAGAACTTTCCCCTTGTCCTCCTCGGGGGGTTTCATATCTCCAGGGACAACGGACTCGCCGGCAGGAGTCTCCGCTTGCCCGACGACCTTCTCGGCATTGGAGGCGGCGCCGAGTCCAGAACTGGTTTTAAAACGAGAGAACTTGGAGATGAGGTCCTTGCTTCCCACCGCTTTGCTAACGGTGTCCAGCGTGGTTCTGATCCGCGACATGCGTCAGCTTACTCGAAGGACAATGATGGATTTAAACGGCTAGTCTTTCAGACTAGACTGGATACAGCGTAGGTGGACATTGTTTTGCCATATTGGTATGCAATTTGCCATGGGAAATGATGTCACTGTCAGCCGTTTGGCTGGCTAGGCCTGGGGGGAAGTTGTACCCTATTTTCTCTCTGTCAAAGAAGATAAATTACATGTCAACTCAATAGAGAATTAAAATGTTGCAATAAGTACTTTTTAATCATAGTGCCAACTTTCATATGCACCGATTGATTATGAACACACTTTTTTGGTTACAGTATTTCACTGAGCCCTGCTGGAATACCCGGATGTACGTCTACCCAGTTCTATGGTAGCCATGGTGACGATTCCAAACAACAACATAAAGTTGGAGAAAATTCAAGAGTCATGTTGTCTGGCCTAATTTATTTGCCAAGAATATAGTACTTGTTTGGTTGCAAATTGCTGTCGAGACATGGAAGACACGATAGAAGACCGCCCATCATCTAATCTTAGTTTGAGAGCGAATGAAATTGTGAACACTGTTTTGGAGAAAGCACGGAACTCACTCTCTAAAACAGAGCAAGAGGTGGACTTTCCTGAATACGAGATGAAAAACATCGAGTGGATTACTTGCCAGAACTTTACCATAGAACTGGGTAAAAAGCAAATTGAAGAATACATCCAAACTTGGGAGGTTCACCCTTGCTGGCTGTTCAGTCTTGAATTTATCCGGGAGAGCGTGATGGAGTTTTACAAACAGTATCACTACCGGGCTCAATGGAGCATCCCAACTCGGCGCACTCCTATTCCAAAGGCCACTGCCAGTGTATATTTTATCATCGAGATATCAAAGATCAAACCCCAGAGCCTACCCGTGGAGGTCTACTTCATGACAGAGTCTAACCGCCTGGCTCACAGACCAGGGAAATCCAGATTCAGAGAGAAGTGGCTAAAGGATGTCATCGAAAGCAAGACTTTGCTTCAAGACACAGTGAACTTTTAGCAATGTACTAGACCAAATTCCTCCCAAATGTGCAGTACTATCTGCTGTTGCCTCTACAGCGAGGCTAACCGTTGCTAGCTAACATTCACCGTGTCGTAATATCACGAAGTTACAGATAAAATATAAAATAATGACACCATCTGTACACTTTAAACTAATAAAAATGGACACGTTGTAAAAGGCTGCCTCGAGTCGAGATAATTAGGTTGAACAGATTGCTACTTTAGCGTACCACTACTAGCTAGCTTTACTCTACTACTACTGTACTACTAGTCTGATATTGTCAGTAGCTAGCAGATAGCTACTGTCCTGCTGCTGCGAGCAAGCAAGAGAGCAGTGATGCAACAAAAGACCTGACTCTGAAATAATTTGGTTGTAAAAAGAAATCCTTACCAGAGTCAAAACGGTATCACCACTACTAAATGTATAATTTCCTATTTTGTTGATGTATGCTTCCTCATTCAGTAAGACAAATCGGAAAAAGACAGGAAGTGCACTACACCATGTGACAAGGCTGTTCGTTTTGATTGGATTACATGTTGAGTGTGTTTACGGTTGAAGTATTTTTCGTAGCACTAGATGGTAGCATAGTTCTCTTGAGAAGAATCAAATCGCACTTTATCTCTAGAGAAATCTTTTCAGCACCATGGAGAGGGATAACCAACACAGAAAGGATAGCGACCGCAATTTTCAGCAAATGTTGTTACTTTTATTCTTCGTAGTGTATGCATAACCTAAATTGAATATGTAGCTCTAAAGGTTTGGTCAAACCGATAAGCCCAAAGTTTACCTGGGAATTTGATCCTTGACCTCTACGCTGTCAATAACATACAGCATGTTTTTGGAGCACTTATTTGTATTACCTTCTAGTTAAAACAATTATAATAATTGAAAGCTTAATGTCTCTCAACTGTTTAAAACACAGCCAATATGTGTCATTGTCCACAAAAGTTTAAACACAATTGTGTGACGTAGGACCTATTAAGTTTGTATCACATACACATTTACACAGTGCTTCACACAGTTATTTGGAATGGGGTTTAATTAAGCAATAAGGTGCGAGAGGCAGTACTTTATCGTCAATAAAGTACGTGTTCAAGGGTGTTGTTAGCAAACCCTCCAGTATTTGAGGCTATTGTTTAAACCCCACTTAGGTTCTTATTTATACATCCCCATAGCAACCAGGTATTGTGCTTCTACCACCTGAGAGAACATTGTTGTGTTGTAGGTTGTGTTGTGGGTGTGCCGCTCAGTCATGCACTCAAAGAAGAAATAGACCGTTTTGTAACAGTATTTTGTGTGAATAAAGTGTTCCAAACCACTTCATGTATGGAGCTGTCACACAGCGTCAGTAGGCTATTATTACTGACCTTTCTTCTATTGTTATGAAGGTGGGCTATGTTGTGTCTGCAAATTCTTTCAGAAACATTCTTTCTATCTGTCTTTCTCTCTCTCTTTCTCTCTTTCTCTCTCTCTCTCTCTCTCTCTCTCTCTCTCTCTCTCTCTCTCTCTCAAACACTCACACAAATACAAATCCACACAGAGAAAACACAAAAGCAACATTTAGCCTTGTCATTGTCCTTCTACGCATCCTGTGATGACATTCTTAAGAAAGCCATCTACACAATTTTTAAGATGTCGGTGCACTCCCAGTCACCAAAAACAAATTCAGAGCTAAGTAGATGACTATCCTCACTACCAATCAGAAAGCACGTGTGACCTGACATTCGTTTTTTTGCAATCATGACATTCTTGATTTGCACTTGCCAAATGTCAAGAGAAGTCTGCAGTGAAAAACTGCAGTATTTTTATGGCAGGCTTGAACTCAAGACTGATTAGGAAAAGCATGTAGGCTACTACAGTTTAACTGGAAATCAAATTTGAAGATGTACTTATGACAGAAAGACATTGAAAACGTCGGCAAGATTAGTAGCCTGTGGGATGCAGTCAGGAAAATTGGATTCGGACTCATTTTGAGCACCAGCCGCGGGTCTCCAAGCTTGATTGGCTTCAACACTTGTTGCTGATGTGAAGCGCTGCTGCGCTAAAGAGGAGGTTCAGTGCAACGACGGGTTACAACGTCAACGTTCAGCCCCCCCAAAATCTGTCTGCACAACTAGTCAAAGAACATACAATGAGTTTGGAGGCGAATTACACTGGTAATGGCAGCGGTGAACGAGGACAGGCAGGGGCGACGGAAGAGGTCAAGGCGGTGGGACACTTTGCGCTCGTCAAAGCGGCAGTATTGGGGCTGATTTTTGTCCTGGCCACCTGTGGTAATATGTTCCTTCTGCACGCTATGTGGAAGAAACGAAAGAGGAACACTCGGACACATCTGTTCCTCCTGCATCTGTGTATAGCAGACTTGGTGGTCGCCTTCTTCCAAGTCCTGCCGCAATTCTCCATGGAGATTACGCACCACTTCCGCGGCTCCGACTTCGTTTGCCGGGCGGTTAAATACCTCCAGGTAGTAGGCATGTTTGCTTCTACCTACATGATCGTAGCCATGACCATAGACCGATACCACGCTGTCTGCAGACCCATGGTTTCGTTCTTCAAAAGCTCGTTCCGGAGGTACCTGGCCATCGGCGCGGCATGGCTTATCTCTCTCGTTTTCAGCACGCCACAACTTTTCATATTTTCTCTCCAAGAGGTGGAGAACAACCTGTACGACTGCTGGGCTACCTTCATAGAACCTTGGGGTGGAAAGATCTACATCAGCTGGATCACCTTATCGGTGTTCCTTCTACCAGTAACGATACTGCTCTATTGCCAAATCAAAATCTGCTTTACCATTTATTTCAACATAAAAAAAAAGTCATTGCAGGCTACCGAGAGCCAACGCCGCGCAGGCACCAAAGGGATGTCAAGTGCAATGCTAAAGACGGTGAAAATGACGTTTGTTATTATTATAGTTTACACCATCTGTTGGAGCCCGTTCTTCGTGGTCCAGCTGTGGTCTGCCTGGAGTCCAAGTAACGTGCCTATAAACGGTCAGTCAGTTACACAGGAGAACATTACATATTTAGTATATTAAACGATTAAATGCAATACATATTATAATGTAATTGTAATCCAGCCAAATGTTTTGTAGTATTATAATTGAATATGTCATGTTTATGCCCCTGCATAGGCCAGTAAACCTACTTCACATGATTAAAGCCTCTGTTCTCCAACTTTTCTCTCCTTCTCCCTTCCTTTCTCCTCTTCTCTCCTGCCTTCTCTTTTCCTGTCCTCTCCTCCAGGACCAGTGTTTGTTATCATCATGTTGCTGGCTAGCCTAAACAGCTGCACCAATCCCTGGATCTACCTCTACTACAGCTAAGACATATTAGAGATGACCTTCTATGGAGAGGAAATCCACCTCCAGACAGAGGGACTGTTATCTTACACAAACAACACACTGCCAAATTAAACTACACACTATAAACAGTTGATCAGTCTAAGCTAAAACAGCCATGTCATAAACAAACCTAAAACATCATTAAGTTTCAGTGTGCAGAGGCCAGAACTGATAGACTGGCAGTGCCCATGGCCAACAGGCTGGTATCCTGCCTGGCACTGTTGTTTAAAACATCCTTAACCTTATTACACTCACATCTACTGGCAGTTTGACTCATATTCAGGCCTAAACTGAACCACGTGTCTGCTCTGGTCGAATCACAAGAGAGGAGTTTGGTCAGGCATGCAGGATGTTTTGAGACTTCCTTTGTTGAAAGTTCTGAGGCTCATGCTATTGTTTGGATATTGAACTGAATGAAAATATAAGTTTGGAGAGTGTAGTATGGATTCAGCCAACCATGAAGCTGATCTCAGCCTTCGTCCGGTAATAGTTCCTGGACACTGAAGGGCCGAGTTACTGTAAAACTGGTCTGCATTGATGTTAGTGACTTTTTAGGATACATTCATGCTAATCTGTACAATTTGCTTAGGTTAAACCGTGTGTATGGTAGTGTTTTTGTTTTTTTTTGCCTACCATTGTTCTTTGCTAGTTGTTTTCTAAAATGCTGATTTATGTATTTTCTCTACTGTAGAGTTTTAGACCAGAGACAATTCTTTAATATCTCTGAGGTTTAAACAGTTCCTTAGACTTTGTGGCTTGGTTCTTGTTCTGACAAGTGAAATGTGCCTTTTCTAAATCTTGTCCAAAATACTTTAAAATGAACTACATTTGTCATAGCAAAGGGTCTCATGTAAAATATACTTTCACATTTTATTTGCAAATAATGGAAAACAATGTTTAATGTTTTAACATGTATAATCGTAATTGGGGGATTTTGTGTAGAATAATGGCAAAATAATATGCCAAAATGAAGCAGGTTCTTTCTTAAAGCATTGGATACCATTTACTCATGCAAATGGCATATAATTACTTCATCTAAAATTAAAATGATTATTGTGTTCCCCACCTGCCCAGTGCCTGCATTGTAGAGAAAGACAGTACTCTGCTTATTTGTCCAGTATGTGTTAATGTCAGAGTTGATAATGTTGGTTATCTAACATCTGAGTGGAAAGATCTGATACAATTATGTGTCACTGCTAATTATATACTTTTAAAGAAACTGGTTCCCTCTTTTAACTTGGAAACCATGGTTGGCATTTCCTCAAGTGTCTCTCTAACTCACTTAGCCAGAGCATGAGGTCCTTCACATGTCTGATAATGACTGTTCTTTAGACCGAGGAGAATGGGCTAGTGCTACAAGAATTTGACAAAGATGGATTAGGAGAATCTTTGCCAGTATATTAAAACCAGCTCATCCTAGATCATAAATGGTGGGATGTATCGATATTAATGTGTACTTCTGGATATTGTTCGAACAGCAAACTCCCTATAGCCATCTAAAAAGTATTAAATATTAGAGCTGTAATCCTCCCCTCATGTTGTTATTTGTCTTACAACCCAGCAATTACCCCAGAGGAAACCCATGCATATTATTCCTTCCTCATACAGACTCTTAAGGGTATTGTTTGATATAAGTATGTCCTCCTGTCAAACAGCCAGGATTAGTTCTGATTTGACTGGCATTATGGTTTGATCAAATCAACCACGCAACATTATTATGAACATAATTTAACTTTCATTAGAGAGCAATGCCCAACCCCCCCCCCTCCCCTCCCACTGAATGATGTTTGTAAAGACTAATGGATAAGCAGAGTTTGGAAATCTCCTGCGTCACATACTGTAGGGTCAGCTGAAAGGAACCAGACAGGGGAAGGATAAACAACATGTCTCTTTCTATAGAGGAGGAAGGTATAACAGAAGAGACTGAAGCCAGGCCTCTCACTGCTAGTACCAGCCTTCTCAATATCAAGGCACTTCTTGCCAACTGTATTTGATACAAGTCTATCAAAGACTCACCTACAGACCTCTTGTCGCATACTATTTTGAATAAAGCGTAACTCATGTGATGGTTCCTATTGTCCTTATGGTTTTCATAAGGATAAAACTAGTTAGTAACATATCCAGTTTTTGTCCTCTGTCTGGGTGGGGCATAACTGTTTTTCCGCCATTCAGGGAACCTCTTTCTGCTCTTATCAGGGCTGTATGCTGTAGTCTCAGAGCCCATGGCTGTCTGCAGTCTAGATAGCAGCATGGAACAGGATTAGTTCTCTTACTGGGCCTGAGACACAAGATTTCTGGTGATTCAGACCGAGCCCCAGGCCTGAAGAACCAGGACACTGGTCACCCTGCCGTGAGAGCTGTGAGCTCATAGAATATGTCATACTCATGAGGAAATGCTGAGGGCACAAGAGCATTGTACTAGAAAATACAAACACTATACAGTCTTCTGATGTTCCAGGCAAATTATTTGAGGGTAATTTTTCCATCTAAAGTATATACAATTTTCTGTTATTCTACTGAGACATGCATATACAAAGGGGAGTCTGTCAAGGCAAATTAGTTTTTGATAACATGACATTAGCTATTGTTGATGTGGTTTCCAATAAGGCGGTCCAGAAAACTGTGGTTAAAGCCAAGGTAGTATGCTAGACAAAATATTGAATGGAGTTGCTTTTGGCACTGAGGGACCAGACAAGAAACCCACTCTAATCAGAGTGTAGATAAAACAAATCAATATCCTTATTTACTGGAACATGTGACACTTAAAACAGTATCACACTGTCTCCAGCATCAGAAAATTAAACAGACATTGTCAATACTTTCCACATGCAGTAGACCAACCAAGATGTGTGAAAGAAATGACCTTGTTACATTGAAACATCATCCAATTGAAGCCACTGCATCTGAATAACACATTAAAGTCTAAACATAGGCTTTAAAACCGCTGGAAATGTCGATTCATACAAGAGTAATGGAACACTTAATAACTGACGACACAAACCTCCCAGAGAACAAATTAGAAACTCGTATCATTATACAGAAGATGCAAATTGCAGACTTCCTGATGGACCTCACTAAACTGAGACAAAATATGATATCCCACAAAAATGGAATGTTTGATATGAGAATATTGAGATGAAAACAGACAACGTACATCCCACATTAAGACTCCCCTGATAATATCTCATGAGGAGATGGTTGGGGATGCAAGACTCACTGGCTACTACTACACAGTCTTTCAGCTCTCAGAGCTACAGTGCCACCAAGTGGAAGATGTATGACTGACTGTCACACACACACACACACACACTTCATTAAATTAAATAGCCACAAAACGACATACTACAACACTTCAAAGCAACACAGACGAAATATAATCCTCCAAAACTCTGTGTTTCTCATCGAACACCACGCTGTCCCTTTTCAGATGAGCAATCTCGCACTCCAGAGAGTGGATCTTGGCCACGGTGGTCTCCTCTCGTCTGTCCAGCTCAACGATCTTAGCGTGCAGGCTCATGATCCGGCTCCACAGCTGCTCTCTGTCCGTGTCCTGTCTGGAGTAAGAGTGCTCGTATGCACACATATGCTCAACCTCGCCTGGCACCACCCACTCCCTGAAGCTGGGGTCGTCTGGTTGACCCTCCCCCTTCAGCTCCACAGGGACTATCCTAAACATCTGGCCCTCCAGGGCAGCTGGAAGGGTCTGTGTCTCTGAGACCGGGCCCAGGGACTCACAGCAGAGTACCGTTACTTCTGCAGTGGTGGAGTCTGCCTGCTGGGTCTCCACGGCTACAGACAGAACCGAACAGGACAAAGGCAGAGCCCCTTCGATGTCTTTAGGTAGCTGGCTGGAACAGTCAAAAATCTCTGTTTGGGTCTCTGAGGGCAACACTTCATCTAAAGAAACCTCGCCGAGAGACGATGACAGCCTTGTTTCTGAGGCTGCGGGGACAGCTGATTGGTTGACCACAGTGTTGGGAGTACTGGGGTTGTCATTCGACAAATCAGCTGGTCTAGTTCTTCTTCTGAGGATGATTGGTTTCTTACTGGGCAGGGGGTCTGGTCTGACAGGCTGGATTTCAGAGTTGCAAGGCCTGGTCCTGGGCTTGGATGTCTTCCTACCAGGGGATCTTCCCTCCCCATCCTAACGCAGAAAAGATGTGATACTAACAACCGCAAGATAACAACATAACGGTTATTAAAGTGACAACCCCGCCTTTCATATGGGCTATAGTCAAGTGGATAACTACATTTTAATATATTGACTGACAAAAGATTATATCTCATTTATGTCTGCACTGACTTACGCCTTGGCTGGAAGGGAAGATGGTGGGGACTGCCGTATTTTTGAGGTATCGGATCCCCCACCTAACATCGAAGCATTCTTCAGTGAAGTGCGCACTGCAGAGGTACTGGTGACGGCTGGGGGCCCATTCGTCTCGCCTCATGTTGTCAACCCAACTCTGCAGTCTGGCCTGATCCTGCAAAGGAAACCTACCACGGAATTTATTATGTTAAAACTTTGACACCAAATAATCCATAGCCTACGGAGCTTTACTGTAGACATTGCGTTATTTGATCCTATGGAAAGGTGTTGAACAAATTAATACTTACGGGTAAAAGCTGATTCTGTTGTTGTCTTTAGAAGCAGTCCCTCCGCGACTTTTGCAAACTTTTACTGCACAATAACGCGGCATGTTTGCCCTGAAGATCATTACATTTACACACAAAAGACTCAATATTTTGGAAAACACTCGACTTCCTGGTGTACTCGTGGTTGCCAGAGGTGTCAATAATCCCTGTATATCCGTCTCTGTGAAATAAAACTAAATAATATCCAAGGACAGTATGCTGCCTATTTATGGTTTTATTATAATTATGCATTGTTATGAAGTAAATAATGATACTTTTATATTTTATTTGATGACACTTATTATCAAGAAATCATCTTTAGATCGTTAAGCAAAAACATGGCAACCCAAAAAGGGTTTCAGAAGCAGAGCGCCCCGCCGTGGACTATGGCCTTGGAGCTTCCACGTGCTCCTGGCACGATCCAATCACAGGGATGTGAGTCACTGTCTGAAGAAACGAACCAATGGCGTTGCGAATCGTGGTGTAACTGCTTTGGCATGCAGCTGCTAAGGTCTGACAGTTTTTCGGTTCGACATCATCAGCTGGAATCTTTTCGAAGGTAACGTTACTTGCCCGAGGGTGTTGTCTCATTTGCTTTAAGTAGTCTAAATCAATGTCCTGATTTAGTTTCTATAAATGTTATAGAGCTAGATTTTAACGCTGGTGTCTTACTAGTGGTATGGACCGATACATGCAGTTGTATTTATTTTACAGATAGCGTTACCTATGTACTGTATGTCGTAACTGTAACCAACTTGCTAGCTATCTTGTTTGCTGAATCATCTTAACTTTTGAGCACTTGAGTGCGCGTAATCTCAGTCTTTAAAGGAAAACAGGTAATTGTTATTGATATAGAAAATACAATTATGTCTTAGGTTAACTCTCAGGTTGAGATATGCTCAAACATGCACACAATGAATGGAGAAGTTAAAATACCACTTTCATCAAGCTTCTATATAGTTCACCACGTATTTCACACTTCATTCACACTCTCAACTGTGTCATTGGAGAAATTAGAAACTAACAACTTCTAACACAGACTCGACCCTCTCTTCTGCAGTGAAGCCCTGCTGAACCCTCCAGTATGGCCTCAACCCAGTCTGCGTTGCTGCTAGCAGTGTGCATCCTGATGATCACAGAGTTCATTCTGGCCAAGGGGGACTACTACGACATCCTGGGGGTGCCCAGAGATGCATCCCAGCGCCAGATCAAGAAGGCTTTCCACCGGCTGGCCATGACACACCACCCGGACAGGAACAAGAGCCCAGGGGCAGAGGCCAAGTTTAGGGAAATAGCAGAAGGTGAGTCCCAGAGGCAGTCAGGTGTTCAAAACTTGGTTATGGCTGTCGTTTGACTCATTTCTAGGTGATATAACCTTAAGGTCTTCACATGCCTATATGCTCACTTGTTCACGTAACTACAGAAAAGTTAATGGTGTGTCTCTCCGTTTCTCATTCAGCATATGAGACGCTATCAGACGAACAGAGGAGGAGGGAGTATGACCAAGTTGGCCACGGGCCATCTGATTGGCAGAGAGCAGCAGGAGGAGGAGAAGGAGGAGGAGGAGGGGGCAGCCAACACTTCAACCACAAGCCCTTCAGCTTCAACTTCGATGACATGTTTGCAGACTTTGACTCGTTCGGCCAACAACAGCAGCAGCAGCAACAGCACCAGCACTCCCACCACAAGAGGCACTTTGACAGTCAGTTCCATGCCCACCAGGAGGCCTCCCAGGGCAGACACAAGAGGCCACTCCAGGGCGGCTTTGGAGGTGAAGGACTGTTTGATGACATGTTTGAGGACTTGGAGAATATGTTCTCCTTCAACGGGCACGCACAGAGGACTGAGAGCAGGTTCCAGGGCTCAGCGAAGCATAACTGCAGGACAGTGACACAGCGCAGAGGGAACATGGTGACCACATACACAGACTGCTCTTGAGGCAACGCCTAGCCCCACGCTCTGCCCAGATACGTCCCCCCTGGCCGCCCAAACGCAGAGGCCCTACTGTGTTCTCTAGGAAGGATTGGATATTTTAGTAAGACTGGGGCAGATCAGCTAGCCTATCAGAGGTTAGCTGAGTCTGCTCCTGTCCAATCCCCTTTAAGACCTACACGTTTGTGTCATTGCTGGGAGGAGGTATCTGGACAAATATTTTCAACATAATATTCCTATTTTCACTTAGGAAGTAGGATATAACTGATTTTGTTTTTGAATTGATGTTAAATTATCACTTTTTGAGGGAATGTGTGGTTATGATTATTATCTCTACAGACAAACAACTTTGATTTCATGGTACAATATGAAAGCAATAATGCTCATGTTTGACCCTGTCAAGCTGGACTCATCTTTTACTTTGAAAGTCGTTGCATGTTGCGTCTGACTTAAGTTTTAATCGTTTTTGTTTACATCAGTGAGTCAGAGACTAGTATATTGATGCTTTCACCCTCCATTCTCAGGATTTAGCCTACCAGATTTAAACCACAAAGTAATACGGTTTCTTCAGAGACGTGAGTTTCTGAGCTTTGTGATTTGATTTTTCACTTGAGAATGGTAGGCTATTGTGAATATTTTTACCAACAGGGCACCAAAGTGCCAAACCCTTTAAGATTGTATTAATCCAATTTTGTATTATTCAACTCAGAGGAATTCCATGTAAAGGACATCTTTACACGTCTCTATTCTTAGAACAATCCAGAACGTAAAACATCTCAATGAAACAAAACAGTTAACTCAGCACAGTTCACCATAATCGACTGTTACCTCGTTTGTTTGTTTGTTTGTTAGTAGTTGTTGTTTGTTTGTTTGTTTGTTTCTGTAATGTTGCCTGATCTGCCTTCTGATAATGTGCAATATAACAGCTGGCGTCATAGCAAAATTAATGTTGCCTCAGACCTTGCTGTCTTGTAAAACATACCTGCACTTTTGCTAAGTTTGTGTGTGTGCGTGTGTGTGAGTGTGTGTGTGTTAAAAGCTGATGAGTGATTACAAATGTTGGAAAATAAAATATTTACTTTAAGCTATAAATATGAATTGCAGCCCAGTATTTATTACTCAATCTATGACTCTCAGAGTACATTGTTTAAGATAGGAGGTTAGTAAACTACAATTCCCATGAAGAACATAAAAATGACGACATGCGTACGGTGGATCCTTCAAGATGTAGTCGTTTTCCGACTGTCGTAACAATAATTTGCATCTTTTAAACTACAAGTCCCAGTATCTCATTTCATTTCGGCCTGGACGCAGAGTGGGCTGTTTCAATGGTGTCTTCGGGACATTGAATGACTTTGTATGACAGTGCCCGCAATAAGAAGGACATAAAATCTATTCCGATCATTTACCGGAAAAAGGCTTTCTGCTCTGCTTGAACATGGAGGCCCTCATTCCCGTCATAAACAAGCTTCAAGATGTCTTCAACACAGTGGGAGCGGACATCATTCATCTGCCGCAGATCGCGGTCGTGGGTACCCAGGTAATTGCACCTCGATAAGGGGGATAAACATCTGCGATGTTGCTACATCTCCTTGCATACACGAATAGAGAGCCATTTCGCTATTTGATTGGCTTGCTCGGTGCAGTCTAATTCCAAGACATTTCAATTTTTCAAAACAATCTGAAAACACGTCAGTGATGTGGCCATCGCTGTTCAGAGGCTGCGGCTCTGGCAAATAATTCTCATCTGGAAGTAGCGCTTTGATGATCTATTTGTGGAGCCATCGACTCAATTTATTTATTTATTTTGCTCATTAGCAATGTTACCGCTTTGCAGGGCAGGTGCAGCGTATACAGTTCAGTGCTCACGTCAGTTCAGCGTAATTCTGTAACATCAGGCTGCATCTGTTCTCGGTTCAGCACTGTTTATCGACTCGAGAACATGACTGTCCATTCTGTCTCCAGAGCAGTGGTAAGAGTTCGGTACTGGAAAGCCTGGTTGGTCGCGACCTGCTTCCACGCGGGACCGGTGTTGTGACCCGACGTCCTCTGATCTTGCAGCTGGTGCACGTCGACCCCGGGGATGTCAGAATGTGTGATGAGAACGGTAGGCAGCACAGAGAACACATAGTGGACCACTTAAAGCCTAATAATTTACTGCTCTTCAATAGGCTGGTAGTATCCATCCAGGGGCGAATCTATAGGTTCCCACTTTTGGGGGGGCTAAACCCCAGATTATACCTATTATTTTTCCTGTGACCCAGCAAAATTAGGGGGGTCTGGGGGCATGTTCCCCCCGATTTTTTTTATTTTGATATCCTTTTAAATAGTGTCCTCTAGTGGGTTTTAGGAAGAGAAATTAACAAATTCAGATTTAAAATATGAAAAAAAAATATTATATATATAATAGGGCTAGATACGCCCATGCTGTTGGCTACTGTGACTCTCAATAATAATGTCACAGTAGTAGGCTACAGGAGCAGGATCTGCCCTCTGTTAGCCCCTATCTCTGAAACGGTCTAAACTGAATATTCAGCAAAGCTGATGGAGCACACTGTAATCTGCAGGCACAGAGGGTGAAGAATGGGGGAAATTCTTACACACCAAAAACAAGGTATGACTGTCAAATTTCAAGATATCAAAACATAACTGTTTACAGTGTATTACATGTTTATGTTTTACACAACATGCTTGTCTTCCAGAACATTCCAAACTAAATATGTTTCTATTTTGTAGATATACACAGACTTTGATGAAATCCGGCAAGAGATTGAAAACGAAACGGAAAGAATCTCAGGGAATAACAAGGTGAGACGATCAGACTGAGATGTATAACTGTATTAGTTGCTTAGAAACTGAATCAACCTAGAACTAAACACCCATCTAATCCCTATTGAAGGGGCTCATCAATCCAGGATTGGGACTAATCCGGTCAGATTAATTGTCACCCTCTATAATGATAATCCAGCGTCTGCCTCTGTATTCTACAGGGGATTAGTGATGAGCCCATCCACCTGAAGATCTTCTCCCCTAACGTGGTCAACCTCACTCTGGTGGACCTGCCAGGTATCACCAAGGTAACACCACCATAAATCACACAGGCATGCTGTAATATGTGCAATATGATTGGATGATTGAGGATTAGGGGAGATAAAGGAGACGGGGAGGAGGAGGGTGGGAGGGAGGGAGGGAGGGAGAGAGAGAGATGAAGAAGGAGGGAGGGAGGGAGGGAGGGAGAAGAAGGGAAGAGGGAGGGAGTAGGATGGAGAAGAGGAGGCAAGTCATGAGGGCTGAAGAGAACCTTGCTGAGGTTCATCGTTGGTGCTTCTGTGTCCTCCTCCGCCAGGTGCCAGTGGGGGACCAGCCCAATGACATTGAGCTTCAGATCAAAGATCTAATCGTGAAGCACATCTCCAACCCCAACTCCATCATCCTGGCCGTCACCGCCGCCAACACAGACATGGCCACCTCCGAGGCGCTCAAGGTGGCCCGCGAGGTCGACCCCGATGGTACCAACACTGCTGCCTTATATGTGTGTCTGGGGCCCAGACCTATGTTCCCTGAAGTGTAAGCTCTTCCTATGTGTGTGTGTGTGTGTGTGTGTCTAGGCAGGAGAACCCTGGCCGTGGTGACTAAGCTGGACCTGATGGATGCTGGGACCGATGCAATGGATGTTTTGATGGGCCGGGTCATCCCTGTCAAACTGGGCCTTATTGGCGTGGTCAATCGGTACGCACCTCAGAACCAGGGCTCGAAATGAAGGCCCGCTTACACCCACACACACACACATACATATCGTACCATCATGTCAACCATCCCTCTCCGTGCCGTCTTTGTCCCTGTGTGTCCAGGAGCCAGCTGGACATCAACAACAAGAAAACCGTCGCTGACGCTATCCGAGATGAACACGCCTTCCTGCAGAAGAAGTACCCGTCTCTGGCCAACAGGAACGGAACCAAGTACCTGGCCAGGACCCTCAACAGGTCTGACTCGCACGGACACACTTATTCAATGATGTGACCGACTGACTAAGTGAACTAACCGGGTGATGTTTGCTCCAGGTTACTGATGCACCACATCCGGGACTGTCTCCCAGACCTGAAGACCCGTATCAACGTGCTGGCAGCCCAGTACCAGTCCCTGCTCAACAGCTACGGAGAACCCGTGGAGGACCAGAGTTCCACACTGCTCCAGCTCATCACCAAGTTTGCCGCCGAATACTGCAACACCATCGAGGGCACCGCCAAATACATAGAGACCACCGAGCTGTGAGTAGTGGTAGGACCACCACCAGCCTTCAGAGGGCGCTGTTGCCCTGCCACCGTAGATGACGATGCAAGCCCATTGTAGCAGCTTGAGACTCTTTTCATAACCATGTTCACTACCTGAATGACTGTTCTTCTGTGGTCCGGTCGTGTGTGTGATGTCTACTGGACATCACCACAGTCCTCCAGTCGAGTCAAACCTGGTGCTGTTCTCTGTGCTTCAGGTGTGGTGGAGCCAGGATCTGTTACATCTTCCACGAGACGTTTGGCCGGACGCTGGAGTCTGTGGACCCTCTGGGAGGCCTGAACACCCTCGACATCCTGACCGCCATCCGGAACGCCACGGTCAGTCCTGCATAGGGGGGTTCGACTGGCTACGGGGGAAACCCAACCGGAAAACAGGCTCAGGCCGGGTGAATGAGTCTGTCTCCCTCTCGTCTCCCCCTCCACCCCCAGGGCCCCCGGCCCTCCCTGTTCGTGCCGGAGGTGTCGTTCGAGCTCCTGGTGAAGAAGCAGGTGAAGAGGCTGGAGGAGCCCAGCCTGCGCTGTGTGGAGCTGGTCCACGAGGAGATGCAGAGGATCATCCAGCACTGCAGCAACTACAGCACACAGGTACACACTCACACACACACACACACACAGACAGACAGATACATATTATTGTGTGTGATCTCTAGGAGCTGCTGCGGTTCCCTAAGCTCCATGATGCCATCGTGGAGGTGGTGACATCACTTCTGAGGAAGAGGCTTCCCATCACCAACGAGATGGTGAGGCCGGCATGGCGACCCACATCTAGTCTCTCCGGTACGTCTGTCTCACTGTCAGTCACTCTGTCTGACTGTGGCAGTCTCATTCTAGGTTCACAACCTGGTTGCCATAGAGTTGGCTTACATCAACACCAAGCACCCGGACTTTGCTGACGCGTGTGGAGTCATGAACAACAACATAGAGGTGACCGACTGCTTCTCTATTCATTTATCGCGACACATAATAACACAAAGAAAAAGCCTGAATAAGGTTGTGACACCAAGCGTGGATGTTGTAGGAGGCCCGGAGGAACAGGATGAGAGAGATGCCCACGTCACTGCCCAGGGACAAGGTAAACACTGCACTGGAACACCCACTGATGTACCCGCTATAATACAGCCAGGATCCAGTCTTCTTCTTATGTTCTGCATTTCCCCTCTCATCTCCTGTACCATTCTATATCTTCACACTCACCTGGTAAATGTCCCTGCCAATCTCTCTGCTCTTCACCTCCCCTCAGTTCTCTCTCTGGTTTCCTCCTCTTCTCCTCTTCCTAGTCTGGTCATCCAGGCCAGTCCCCCCTCCCTGTCGACCCCCCTGGCCTTGCGGAAGCAGAGGGTGCCAAGGTGGGCTCCTCCCCTGGCTGGTTGTGTCTGGGCTTGGGCATGGATGTTGGCATGGTCCCTGCTCCAATCAGTGTCATGCTACAATATAGCACAATAACGCTGTGTTCAGATAGATGTGTAGGGTGTCAGTCTGGTAGTGATTATTATGCTGATGCTGATGGAGATTTGTACTGTATGTGTGTCAGCTTTGTTTGAAGACATCTGACTGTCATGCATCTTGTAGTCAACATTAGGGTCTATGCTTTGTCTGACCTTCTACACTCCAGCCCTGCTCTTCTCTGCTGTCCTCTATTGCTGTTCAACATTCTGTGTTAACACTCATCTCTTGCTTTCCGGGAAAGTTGAGGTGTCCGTCGTTTGGTTGTTCAGCTTGGCATTAATCAGGCTGGCTGTGGTGTTGGCCATGATTCAAAAAGGACACAACCTTGCTGATGGCGAACGGTGCTAACAGTCTTGCTAGCTTTAGAGATTGTCATTCCATGCTCTGTGCCCCCTCTCTCTCTCTCCCCGCCAGGCATCATCCCCAGGAGAAGGGGAGGGGACGGGGAACTGGAGAGGCATGCTGAAGAAGGATGAGGCCCCCTCCTCTGGACCAGGAAGCCCCATGAAAGGAGCCATTAACCTGCTGGACGTGGTGAGCGTTTTTGTCCTGGTACAGCAAAGATGGAGGCATTCTGTTCAGTTCAAAGGTCTAGGACGTTATTCTGTTGAGTCATTGGTTGAAGCTCTTCTCCCTCCCCCTTTGCCCAGCCGGTCCCTGTTGCCAGGAAGCTGTCGACAAGGGAGCAGCGGGACTGTGAGGTCATCGAGCGCCTTATTAAGTCCTACTTCCTTATCGTTCGCAAGAATATCCAAGACAGGTGACCAATCACAGTCCCCTCATCGTCCACCACCTGCCTTTCTGCTTTTCACAAATATTTGTAATCTCATCTCCACCCCCCCCTCTTCTCCCCAAACCATTTAGTTCATCTTCTAGCTCAAGCATAATAATACTTCTCTGTTCTCTCCATCCTTTCATCCCTACACCCCATCTTCCGTCCGCCAGTGTGCCTAAGGCAGTGATGCACTTCCTGGTGAACCACGTGAAGGACAGCCTCCAGAGCGAGCTGGTTGGTCAACTTTACAAGTCCGGCCTCCTCAACGACCTGCTGACTGAGTCGGAGGACATGGCCCAGAGACGAAAGGAGGCTGCAGATATGCAGCAGGTATGGGAACGCCCCCCTCGTCTCACCTAGACCAATCAGTATTCAGACTTCGAACCGGTTTGAATACTATTAAAATTCACCATTTACCGCACATTGTTGATGTAGAGTGATGGGATTTGTTGTCATGTAGCGTAGCATAGCCTTTGGACTGGCTGACTAGGCCATCTTCTGTTTCCATAGGCACTGCAGAAGGCCGGCCAGGTGATTGCCGAGATCAGAGAGACGCACATGTGGTGAGGACCTGCTCTGCCATCTTCTTATCATGCCTGGAGGACCTGCTCTGCCATCTTCTTATCATGCCTGGAAGAGGGCCCACGTTTATTCATCTTGTCTGAAGGACTCCAAATTGCCAATGTTCAAATGCACTGTTGTCACGGTTACATTCAAGAGATTATAAACTGTCAGCGTTAAGAGTCATGGGAGGATGTTGATATTGTGTATGGGAAAGCCAAATACTATATTTCTGTGAGAGACAGAAGGCTGCCTCTGTTAAGGTGCACTATTACGGTTTAGGTAGTAGGAACATTTAGGAATTAAGGACCAGAGTTTCATGGAGGGGTTCATTAAAGCTAAACCGTGTCATTCTTACAAAATGATCCTTCATGTAAATGTCACTGTGTTGTGGAGGTTATACATCAGGGAAACCACTAGTCTGAGTTAAGTTCCTTCTACTTTAAGAATGGGTTGTTCTCTGCGTCCTACATTAAAAGAACGCCAGCCATGCACCCTGTAGAAATACTACGGAACTCACTTGGCTCGATTTCATACACTGTTTATCCCACTTCATGTATAGAGAACACTTAAATACTGTAAACCCACATTGCAGTTTATTTATAAATGTGCTATTTAAATGTGATTATGTCCTCATCTTTGGTGTTTACTGTACAAATGTACCCTGTGGTGCTCTGTTTGTGTTTCATTAAAAACGATTTTATTTCCCAAAATGAAATGGCTTAGTGCTGTTTTGGCACCTGTGGTGTTTATGAAGTAGCAGAGATGGCATCTAGTATCTCTGATCCATGACGATCTATAAACGCTTCGGCGCTTTGTGGAAACTGCCTTCAAGGCAGTACCATATAGAAGGATTTTACGTTTCTGATTTGTCATGGATTATCCACTATAATAATGATCTCTACGAGTGCAGAGGTAAGAGTTTATTTCACATTCTTACGAGTTACGAGAAACATCTAGGCGCAAGATGGTCATATTTTAATATTGAGAACATTTAGTCTGGCATTAGCTCAAATATACAATATTCCTTGACACAGGTTATAAATGAAAATCACAATCAAAAGCAATGATTTCTTTATTGTTTGTATCTACATGTACAGGAAACTGTAATTGTACATTTCCATCACTA
>CAEFZP010001841.1:92500-138648 GCA_903064625.1 Mallotus villosus
AATGACAGTGCTCTGCAAGTAGCTTAGATACGCCAAACCAACAGTTATTTTACCTTCCTCTGGAGGGGGAGGCTCTATAGTAAAGAATATGAGAGAGATGAGTGCATCAGACAGCCGCTGGTTATGTAGTATCTTGTAAATATTTGATAGTATAGCAGAAAAGGTATTGCTGGAGCACTCATAAAAGAGAGCTGAGGAAATCTTTACCTTCTACAGCCGGCGGTGGCTCTGTTAGGGAAGCATAGGATTGTTTAGTGAGGATTTAAAGCAGGTAAATATTTGATAGTATAGCAGAAAAGGTCTGTTGATTTTTGCCTATTGCTGGAGCCAGGGACGAATCTAGGTTCCCACTTTTGGGGGGGGCCAAGCCCCTAGATAAAACCTCTTATTTTTCCTGAGACTCAGAAAAATTAGGGGGTTCTGGGGGCATTTTCCCCCAGAAGAAATTTAAATAAATAGTGTCCGCTAGTGGGTTTTAGGAAGAGAAATTAACAAATTTAGATTTAAAATATGAAAAAAAAATGTTTTTTTTTAATTTTATTTGGGGGGGCTAATGAAACTTTTGGGGGGGCTCCAGCTCCCCAAAATAGGGCTAGATACGCCCATGGCTGGAGCACTCATAAAAGAGAGCTGAGGAAATCTTTACCTTCTACAGCCGGCGGTGGCTCTGTTAGGGAAGCATAGGATTGTTTAGTGAGGATTCAAAGCAGGTAAATATTTGATAGTATAGCATAAAAGGTCTGCTGATTTTTGCCTATTGCTGGAGCCAGGGACGAATCTAGGTTCCCACTTTTGGGGGGGCCAAGCCCCTAGGTAAAACCTATTATTTTTCCTGTGACCCAGCAAAATTAGGGGGGTCTGGGGGCATTTTCCCCCAGAAGAAATGTAAATAAATAGTGTCCGCTAGTGGGTTTTAGGAAGAGAAATTAACAAATTTAGATTTAAAATATGAAAAAAATATATATATTTGGGGGGGCTAATGAAACTTTTGGGGGGGCTCCAGCCCCCCAAAATAGGGCTAGATACGCCCATGGCTGGAGCACTCATAAAAGAAAGCTGAGGAAATCTTTACCTTCTACAGCCGGAGGGGGCTCTGTTAGGGAAGCATAGGATTGATTAGTAAGGATTCAAAGCATGAAAACAAATACTGTATGTATTTGTCAGTAAATGCAAATAGAAGCTTTACCTTCGACAACAGGCGGTGGCTCTGTTGTGAAGACGTTAGATTAAAAGCGGCAGAGAGCAGAAAGTTTGTTATCTTAACCGTTTCTGGAATACACACAGGCTCAATGTAATTTAAAAGCTGAGATAATGACAAACATAGATAGGTGTTTTACCTTCTACAGCAGGTTCTTGTGTAAGGATATGTATATGAGCGGTGGATCGTTGAAGCAGGACGACAATCCACCAATGATGAGGTATAGAAAAGACAACTCATCAGTGTGGTATGAATATAATAATAATAATAATAATTCATTTTATTTGTAACTCGCTCTTCATTCATAAGAATCTCAGAGTGCCAAATATGTTCAGTATGGTTATTTCTTATGGTTTTAAGTGCCAGAGTAAGCACTGCAGTAATATGTATGTGTGAAATCTGCCAAAAATATGCATTTACCTTCTACTTCTGGGGGCGGTTCTAAAGTGAAGTCGTTAGTCAGAGTAAAAGAAGGACATCGACATTGTCAGAAATGAATATCAAATAAAAAGAGAATGATTTAAATTGCAGGTCAAAACCAGGGAACTACACCGCAAGCCTGTTACACATTTTTATAAAATATGCAATTATTTATAGTTTGACAGTTGGACTACATAACATAAGTTCCTGGATGACAATAATAGAAAGGGACCCATGGCAGCGGGTTAAAAGGCCTGTCGAGCAGCTATACTGGAGCACCATCCATACCAGCATGCGCAAAGAAAAGAAATGTAGCCATTCGTACCTTCTACCTCAGGTGTGGGTTCTACGGTAGAAGGCATGAGAATGATTAGCTCATTGATCAAATATGGTTAATGCTTAAAATATGTTGATAAAACATTTTAAAAGTGTGAAGCAGTTAAAAGATATACCTTCTACAGCAGCAGGAGGTTCTGTTGTAAATAGATCGTAGATTAGTCAGTGAGAGAGGAGTAAATAAATATATTTTCTGCTGATGTCATTTCAAACAAGCCAACGGTTTTACCTTCTACTTCGGCAGATGGCTCTGTTAGAAAAGCAAGATTATTTAGTGAGTTTATGAAGCACAAAGCAGATGTAGTATTACTAAGTATGACCGTATTGTATTATGTTTTGTAAAGTAAACCATATTTTATTCAGCTGTATATAATACACAATGTACACAACTATGTGTCAGCTGGGAAATTTAGTAAAAAATAAAAAAATTCTGCTGATGTCATTTCAACCAAGCCAACGGTTTTACCTTCTACTTCAGCAGATGGCACTGTTAGAAAAGCAAGATTATTTAGTGAGCTTGTGAAGCACAAAGCAGGTGTAGTATGACAGTATTGTATTATTTTTGTGTAAAGTAAACCATATTTTAGTCAGCTGTATATAATACACAATGTACACAACTATGTGTCAGGAAATTGAGTAAAAAATAATACTTGAGACAACATGCATGAGTGTAGTAGAACAGCATTACCTTCTACTTCAGGCTCAGGTGCTACCGCAAAAACACAAGAATGATTAGGAAAGCTGGAAGCTGCCATGCATTCTGAAGATCTTAACACTCTGAGTAACCTAATGACTTTTGCTACAGACCAAACAATATAATTGCATTGAACAGCACAACATAGACAACGTGGAGCCAGGCTTTGCCTACTTCTGCCAGGGCCTCCACAACTCTCACGAGACGGATTAGTGGATTAACAACGCTTTGTGCAGACAATCCATTAAGAATTAAGAGTCAGAGTTGATGTACTGTATGGCAAGTTGAGCAAGTAGAGTTGGAAATCATTCAGATTCAGATCAAAGTGAATCTCATTCAAAGATCTTTGGACTCTCGGAATCTTTGGAATGACAAGCCTCTCATGCAACCTTGGTCAGAACATTGAGGTCCATTCTAGAGTGTTGATGGACTAGAGTGATGAGAGATGGTCTACACTGAACTTCTCCAGTGGGTTTGGGGTAAAACATTTCTACGAATCACATTTAGCATGTGAACAGTCCATTCACAGAATAAGGAAGACACAACATTCAGTTTTCAATATGTACATCATCGACCAAATAAACATATCATTCGATGCATGAACAGTGCACAAAGTCACTCAAAATACGGGCACAAACTGTATCAAACAGTCTATTTCCAGAAGACAACTCTTAAATCTACCACAAACAAATATGATGCAAGGGTGTCAATGACTCGAGGTGTCCCACAGGGCCACAGCACACAGCAGCTACGGACAGACAGCTAGGGGGGGTATACAGTTGCCAGAGCCCATATGCCATGCATGCTTCTTACCTTCCTCTGCGGCCTCCACCACTGGGTAGACATACAGCGATTTAGCATATAGGGAAGCAAGGAAGCCTAAAGCAGTTATCTACAGTTTGCCAGGAACGAATGGAGGGAGTCTCAAAGTCTTACTATACCTTCTTCCCTGAAAAACAGAAATACATCAAATCAATATCTCTGTTTTGTCTGGGAATTAAAACGTGCTTGGAGAGTACAGGCGTTTTGGAAATGGTTTATACTTACTGGACCTCCTCAACTTCCTCTGTGTCGGCCATGATTGTGCTGGATTACCTGCATGTAGGAGACCCACAGATACATATCTATTACCATACAACTGTAGTAGTTAATTAGGTGTCCTGTTAAATACACTGACATACGGTAAACGATATCACTTCAAGTTCCTTAAAAGTGTTAAACCAGAACATTCTAAGGAGCACCACTTCAGACTAACATGGTAATGTTCTAATGTCAAGGACAATATGCCTGCGTATGCATCAATGTTTTGTTCTAACAATGTTGCTGAGACTCTTTAGAGATGAAGCCTTTTTCGGGCATGTGTATGAGAGACTTCAAGGTCAGCATCATTACAGACAGGAGCAGATACAACATGTAATAAATCTCTATATTTAACTCTCTGAATGTCAGAATGTTATTGTGCACAATTACATTGTCTGACATATTTCCATCGAGATGTAGATCATATGATCGTAAACCCAGTGTCAGTAGTATGATCTATTGAGGAGGTCTATTCATAGGAACAATAAAGTAGAGTTCTGAACAGGTGTGAGGTGTCTCTTCCAGACAATGAGCTTGGTTCATGTGGTCCAAGCTGCTCTGTAAATCAACGACAAAACTTTGATGCTCCCTCCCTCCCTCCTTCCCTCCCTTCCTACAAAGAGCTATTTCGGAGCTGTGAATGTGGACAGCCGGTGAAACTAGCTACATGCAGCACCAGCCATCACCTCTGCGTGTGTCATCAGCAAACATCCTATCACATACTGATCTCAGCATGACACTAGGAGCAAGGAGGTTGGAGCTAGTTTTAGTATTATTCATCTTAGCTGTGACAGTAGCCCCTACTCTTGAGACCTGGGCTAGAAAACCATTACTTTCCAGCCCATCTGTTTCTTTTGACCTCCTTTCTCTCTGCCATCCCTCTCGTCTAGTCTGTTGATCCCTTTCACAGTGAAACTACCGTACATCTCTCAAGCAATAACAAAAACCCACAGTTGTGCCACACCGTTGCAAAAACTCTAAACGGCTTCTGCATCAAACCCCTTCTGACAGCACGTGACGTTCTGTCGGAGGGCTACGTGGATAGTGTGATAATGAAGGAGTGTGTGATGATGAGTAAGATGTTCCAGTCACAGAGTTATTTGACAGAGCTTACAGCCGGGGCGAGAGAGCAGCAGTTGGATCATCAGTGTTGGAACTGCGTCTCAGCACGTCTTAACTGAAAATCCAGAAAGAATTCATAGCCTCTATGGACTGGTGGACGGCAATATTAAATGTGTGTTTGTTTTAGTGTGTGTGGTCAGCCCCGTCCTGGCAGGAACTGTGGAATAACACTCTGACAGGGGCAGGAATGCTGTGGCTGCTGCTGTCAGCATTAAGCAGCATTACGCCAAAGCCCAAAGCAATCTACCAACACCCTATTCTACCAGAGGCCAGCTGAGCACCCACTCATCCAGGCTGCACCGGATCAATCCAATCAAACAAATCGAATCAAACACACCTCTTCATATTACACCTGGTCTCAAAACCCTCTTTGATCAAGCGGTGCAAGTTCAGCATTTCTCAACTCTATTACATCTCAACAAGCTGCATCTCCCTCTCTACTGGACCAGGCCAGACTAAGTTACAGGGCCACATGCACTATAAGAAGCCACCGGAAGGCCCCTTCACAGGACCGGGCCGGCCAGCACCAGCCCTGGGTTAGATCAGCCTTACCTGGGGGTCCAACAGAGAGAGAGATAGTGGTGGCAGATGGTCCTTTTCTCTCAGGTCCAGAACCAGATAATCTCAATCACTCTGCACAGACTCACATAATACAGGCCTGCCCGCCCATGTGACCCCCCCCTGCCTCTTTGGATTGGCTGGGAGAGGGAAGTCTATTGTTAGATGGAGAGGAAGCCCTAATACTATATATATGACACCTTGACAATGAGACCTGTTGTCATGACTCGTCCATGGGTCTACTTGTTAGACGTGTAACTATTTAGTGTGGGTCAGATGGCTGAGCGGTTAGGGAATCGGGCTGTGAATCAGTAGGTTGCCAGTTCGATTCCTGGCCGTGCGAATGACGTTGTGTCCTTGGGCAAGGTACTTCACCCTACTTGCCTCAGGGGAACGTCCCTGTATTTACTGTAAGTCGCTCTGGATAAGAGCGTCTGCTAAATGATTACATGTATTTAGGATGGAATATAGACAAGAGTACTACATTATCATTAGTATTTCAATGTTTCCCAACTAAAACCTTACATGTTGTTTTACAGTAGACAATGCATTGTGCTAAACACCTTGAACGATATAATATAACGACAGATCGGGCTACATTTGAATATTTGTATGTTTTTATTTCTGTTGCTGGGTCAGCGGTACAATGTTTAAAACATTCATTCAGCACGGGTCAACCCATCACTGGCACCACACTAGGGGTGTCTGAACACTACGGATAGTGAGCACTACATAGGTTCATGGTTTCTACACGTACATGCAGGTGTTTAACATGGAAATACAAAGACAGAAAAAGCAAAACATCAAATAGCAAAAATATGAAAAAGAACATATTATTATTAATATCACATAAAAGAAACACAACAAAAAAGACTTTGGTCAGACTTCCTCTTGCTGGACGCCAGAAGTCATGGAATGTGATTGTCACAGTTGTGTCATAGTATAGCGCAAAACATCGACCAATCGAATGCCTCTGACAACCTGCCACCCCCTTAACCAAGCAAGTCATGCAATATTAATTCAATTTAAAAAACTGGAATGTGAAAGATAATTAACTAAATTACTGAAAGTGAAGTATAAAAAAACTGCAGTTACCCAAATCGTATGCCACTTAATAGGTATCCGGCAACAGTACAGTGCAGAGGAGTACATTGCACTTAAATGCTATTACCAGTGGTCAGATCACAAGGCCAAGAAGATGATTTAGTGGTTTACAGTACTATGTAACTAGCCTGTGCCTATGTCTACGGCTTCCAATGCCTAGACAAGCTTCCAATGCCTAGACAAGCCAACAGAGACCAAGCTGACTAATACCTAAGCTACACAAGAGTAAAATAATAGTTCTATGACCATAGTGGATGGTTAAATCGTCCAGCTGGATCTGGTTCAGCTGGTGTACAGATCTGCAGTGGGAGAGATCAGAGGTGAGAGCAGAGGGTGTGATGTCACTGTCACTGATGTCACATCTCCCTGTGATGTGTCACCTCCTTCATCTGTTAAACCCAGAACGAGTGTGTAGGCAAAGGAATGTGTAAGAAGTGGAATGTGTCTGTCATTTAAAAAGTTACAAACAACAGATATAAAAGTTAAAAAAATAAGCCCAGAAAAAAAAGACAAAAACGTAAAAAAAAACAAAAAAAACATAAATTAAAATGACAATAGTATAGTAAAAGCTATATTGGCCTTCTTAATGTTTCTATCATTTCTTTACTTTCCATTGATTTCCCCTTTCTTGATTGGTAGTCATTTTATGAGTACAAAAGCAAAACATTTAGAGTATAAAGCTGTAGTATAGGTTACAGTATGATTTTCATATATCAAAAACATGTATATGCTAACATATATTACTCAGACCATTGTTGCACTATTGATAATACATATAAAAGTGAAATAGGCTAAGTCTAGAAGTGCTTCCTGTATGTCTGCATGTCCTGAATTGGTGACCAGGTATAAAATATCTATGAGTGAAGCTTCTGCCTTAAATATAAATAAAGGTGGTGAGATGGAGAGTGTTTTTGAAAGAGTGTCGATGTTGAACCCTCTTTGTAACACTGAGACGTGGAGTCATCTTTAAGAGCGATCTCTATCTCATCCAAACAAATAAAAGACGATTGAGGGTTCAAGGGATACATCTAATTTCAATTTCTGTTTTTTTTTCTTTGTCTGCAGGTTTGAAATAAAATATTTTCCTAAAAGAATATCATAGAATCATAAACGTCCAAATTTCACAGCATTTTGTTTTCTTTTAGAAAGGTAAAATTCAATGTGCAAATGTGGTGCGCTGTGATGGTTGGGAGTTCCCAGCACAGGTACTGGATGTGACTTGTGTCTCCTCTCCTCCGCAGGGGGTGGGGGTGGGGGGGCTGGGACTGGGAGGGCAGCTTTGGTTACATGCACGTAGTAAAGAAGAGTCTAGAATTGTCTTGGTCCCGCCTGCATCATCATCTCTCTGAAGCATTAGTGTCCCATGCCTGATGACAGAAGGTGGGCAGAAAGAGACAAGTCTATCACACCACATGCCGGACACCAGTAATGCTGCAGAACACTCTGGCCCTGGGCAGCCTGGGAGGTCACCATGTTAAACCCCCCCCACCGCATCAGACCTGAAGGAGCACTTGATTTAGAGAGGTTGCACCACACACTGGGACATCAGTATTACACTGGCTAAATTGCATGTGACACGGATATCGCATGGCACTGTTACTTTGCTTTCTTTTTATCAATTTGAGTTTAGCTGCCTGCCGTAGCAGTAGATCGTGAGAGTTCAAATGTTTGTATGATACAAAGGGATAGTGTGTGTGTGTGTGGATGTGTGTGTGTGTGTGTGTGGATGTGTGTGTGTGTGTGTGTGTGTGTGTGGTGTTAGATTCCCCTGGGGTCCTAGCCTCGGCTCCCATTTAAATAACTGACAGAAATGTTGTCCTTCACTCATCAACACCCTATGTAAGATGAGCCTAGGTCAAATATGACTGAGTGCATGTGTCTATGAGTGTGTGTGCCTTCCTATACAGTATGTGTGCGTGTGTGCGTGTGTCTATGAGTGTGTGCCTTTGCATACAGTATGTGTGCGTGTGTGTGTGCGTGTAAGTCTACAAACACTTGTGCACAGAGTTCCAAGACTGACCCAGACAGAAGCCCATCTTCTGCACACCACGTGTAACGTATCCCTCCCCCCCGCTGCTCTGCCTACATGGCGATAGTGTAGCATGGCCTGCTAATCTGCTACAAGCCCACCTCCTAATGTGACAATTCAGCAGGTGGGCCAGCTGCACACCCACCCAGCCAGGCAAGCTGTCCCCAGCCCCCGGGCCCAGGAACAGACACCGGGTCAGGGACAGGAGTGGGCCTGGGTGGGGGGGTGTGGGGGTGCTGGGAGAGCGACACATTACAGAGGCACGTACGGTATCCCTGAAGGCCGAACTGCTGGGGGGGGGGAGGGGCAGGGGGGAGGGGGGAGGAGGGGGGGGGTGTCAGAACTCAGGGGCTGTAAGAAATAGCAAACAATGCCAGCGTGGCATCTGAACACAGCGGAGAGCCAGGAGCAGCTCGCGGCACGGCCTGGTGATTTACTACAGGCTGGGCCCTGGAGGCGGAGGGGGGGGAGATATGACTGCAGGGACACATGCCGGTCTGTAAATTATACCAGACCCCCGTTCCTGTCCTTTTACAGAGAGTCGGGTTCACCATAACCTCTGTCCCTTCTGGCTTCTGTACACGAAACACATTAGAAAACACTCTCGCTCACTCGCTCTCTTTTTCCATTCTCTTTCTCCTTCTCTCCCCATTTCTATTTTCGACATTTCGAGAAAACTAAAAGGACTCACCGTTGGTGACTGATTTAGCCTCCCCTCGGCCTGTCACCTGTCAGAGAGAGAGAGAGAGAGAGATAGATAAATCAGACAAAGACAAGGATGGAGAAAGTTATAGAGAGCAGAAACACCAACAACAGTCGAGTTTATGGAAGTTGTTTCAGACGCGGCGTCTCAGAGTGAACTGGAACCTTTACAGAGGCCAGTGCTGGAGACACACACCCACAAACACAGTGTCTATAGCAGGAACAAACCTTTATCCATCCAATGCCTCACTTGGCCTCCCTGTTCCTTGCATCACGCTAACTAACCATTAAGTGATGTCTATTCCTATACCTCCACCACCTCTCACACAGAACCGTGCCAGGATGAGGGCCCTAGGACCACAACCACAGAGCTGCCCTGACTGATGCCTGAAAAGGAAGGAGTTGGATGTTGCATATTCTACGACACAGTAGACTCAATGGACATGGTTGGCTATAAAGGGGTCCTCTATGAACACCCAAAGCAGGGCAGTGGTGTTGCCGGGGACGCAGCATGGAAGCCAGGACACATACGGAACGTCGACGAAAATAGGAGACATCTCAGAGAGCAGCCGTTTGTGTGGAAGCACCTGTGAAAGCGCCTCAGAGCAGCAGACAGGTTGAGAGCAGAGCGAGCAGAGCCCCTAGGGGCTGGCTGACACACAGGAGGGGAGCACCTTTCACCTGCAGCCAGTGAGCAGTGGAGGCAGAAGCAGAGTTGTGACACTGTTGATCTAGACCAGGTGTGGGGCAGGGAGGAGAGGGGTCTTTTTTTTATATGTATTTTTTTTTACCTCTGCAGGCTTTCCAGATTGAAGAGAAGTCAACTAGCTAAGAGACATCTTTAAACACAAAAAGAAAAAGCAACACAAAGGTTATTCCCCTTTGCTGAGAAACATACTGGTCTCAGAGTCAGCTGACCAACAGAACCATTTGTCATGTCACATGGTCTGGTCAGCCTCCTCAGACCTCTGAACTGACTCTCCACGCACAGAGAGATGTTTCTGGGAGAAAGTGATTGTGAGTGTGTGTGTGTGTAGGTGTGTGTGTGTAGGTGTGTGTGTGTGTGTAGGTGTGTGTGTGTGTAGGTGTGTGTTTGTGTGTGTGTGTGTAGGTGTGTGTGTGTAGGTGTGTGTGTGTGTGTGTGTAGGTGTGTGTGTGTAGGTGTGTGTGTGTGTGTGTAGGTGTGTGTGTTTGAGAGCTCTTTACCTTGGTAGGAGAGGCTCCTTTGTTTTCCCATAGACTCCGTTTGTTGGTGACATCACCTGGCTTCAGATCCTGGATACGGGGAAGGGAAAGAGAGAGAGAAAGAGAGAGAAAAAGAGAGAGGGAGGAGGGAGGGAATAAAACTCTTATCACACTGGGACAAGTTGAATGAAACTGTTATTTTGGAAAGAAAAGTCATTTTTGCTTTTTCTACAATACCTTTGGCGCCTAGAAAGGTTTTGACAGAGCAGAGGACAGAGAGGTCCTTTGGGAAGAGAAGCTGACAGAGACTATCAAGGAGATAGCTAGCAGAGAAGAAGAAAGGAAACACACGCAAGTTATAACAGTGTATTTCTGACAGTCATTGCATCAGCTGCTTTGACCACCAGAGGGAGACAGAGACACATCTCCTCGCACATTTTAAGCCAGACTTCACTTTCCCACAATCCCTTTCACACAGTAATGTGGAACCATCCACAGCTACACACTAGACTGAGTCAGGTGTCATGTTACTGCAGATCCGACCACGCTCTCTCGCTCCTCCAGCGACCCCGTATCACCATAGTAACAGGCCCTCCGGTGGCAACGAGCGGTATCACGCCAAAGTGAAGAAAAAAAGTCCAGCATGGTCATTGTGCTAGGCAGAGCTGTGCTAGTTTCCATTCATATATCCTCATACCTCAGACTGTCTGCTCCGGTATGAACATACAGGCAGCTAATAACCTCAACGCCTTAAAATAAACACCGATCTGAAGTGATCTACAGTCCAGGACAAGGGCAAGTGAAGAGGAGGTATGGACGTGTTGGAACGAGGCCAGACCCCAGGGAATGCATTACAGTTCTTGGGTAGGACTGCGGCGAGGGAAGGTTAGGTATGGATGTATTGGAACGTGGCCATTTCCAGAGAAACAGTGAGAGAAGTGGAGTCTTCTGTCTGGCCTGGTCTCTGATAACCTGCATGTGATCCAGACAGGACCAACAGAGCTAGCGCTAAGCTAACACTACAACGGATATGAGACTATATATCACATACTCTGATAACAAGACGTCTAATACCTTCTGCCCTGATAGTTCTGGGGAGGGTCTGTATTCCTACGTCAGTGTGATTTATGTCCACTAGGGGGAGACAGACCACATGTAGCACCCGGGCCAAGCAGCAGTGCACTATCAGGTGATTACAGCTCCATGCATCATGATGACATGGCAGCTACCAGTGATAGAGTTAGACCATGGAAAGATAGAGTGGATGTTAAGCTCAATATCTCATCATTACGTCCACAGCTGTGATGCCTGGTCTATGTACGCCTGTTGCCGCTACAGGTCTAAGAGACAGTGAGATCACCACACACAAGCTGACCTAGCACTTTTTTGGGAGGGGTTTTATAAAATAGTGGATCACTGCCTGATTCTGCTGAGGTCCGCTTGAAGTGTACAAACCTCCAACGACACACTCTGCCAAACGTTACTATTTACGGTCCACCACACATGCAGCAAGGTAGCATGACGACCAGCCTGCTGTGACGGTGTGACTCCACACATCCTTCATCGTGTGAGAGGGACGGCAGCATGCGGGGAGCTGTGAGGATGGGCTGACCTATGCAGTTTACTGCAGTGGGAGAGGACGAGGAAATATGTTTCCCACAGTTCAGGGGTTGCCGTGGAGACGACCTACCGCTGGACGGCCTCCCGGGGTCTTGCTCTCGGGGGTTTTATTCAGCCAGTCGTTGATGCGGCCGGCCACGCCTATCTTCATCCCAGCTGCTTCCTGTTTGGGGAGGAGGTCGAAGGTCAGAGACGCCTGGTCGTCATCGACAACGGGGGCCGAACAGGAAGCGGCAGTCAAATGTGCCCCTTCCTCTCCTCCCCTCCCACACACACACACACACACACACATTCGCACACACGCACACGCACACGCACACGCACACGCACACCTAACCTACCTTGAAGGTTCCCCCTGCCCCTCCAGGGGAGGTGAACACGTTGCCCTTCTCCCACATGCTCTTGATGTTGCGGATGCCGTCTGTGACCATGGGCAGGTCCACAGCCCCGGAGCGCGGGGAGCGAGAGTCCTTGTTCTCCCTCTGGAGGAGGGAGGGGGAGAGAGGGGGAGAGAGGGGCGTCAGACACAGCGTTAGCCTGGCTGGTGGGAACAGCGTGGTCCCTGGGTGATGACAGTGATGGTGATGCTGCTCCTACCTGGGCTGCTGAGGTGTACTGCTCCAGCCTGTTGCCGATCTTAGACACCACAGGGGAGTGGGCCAGCTTCAGAGAACTGTGCACACACACACACGCATAGTCACACACACAGTCACACACACACACACACACAGTCACACACACACAGTCACACACACACAGTCACACACACACAGTCACACACACACAGTCACACACACACAAACGGCCAAGCACAAACGGCCACGCACAAAGGCATACAATACACAGTTAGACAAGGATAACAGCCAGCATGTGTGACTGGTGTGTTTTGCACCGCTGCAGTATGGTGTCAGAGTGGAGAGTGTGTTCACCTTTTCTGAGCCGACTTGTTCAGGAACTCTGCCCTCTCACCGATCTGGGAGGAGAGGTCAGAGGAAAGACGTCAGTGAGGAGTCAGTGCATAGCCACGCATGCACACACGCACACACACACACACACACACACACACACCACACACACACACACACACACACACACACACACACACACCACACACACACACACACACACACACACACACACACACACACACACACACACACACACACACACACACTCTGGTGTGGTTAGCTGACTGTCTGTTTAACAGAGCGGTGTGTGAATCTCCCAGGCCAAACTTGTGAGAATGTCAGGCTGCTGTTTATGACAGACCACCTACAGGGCTGGGACAGGGGCAACACAAGTACCCCCGGAGGAAAATACCACCATCCCACGACCCCCTTCCTCCCACCCCCCACATCCGCCCCCACAACCCCTCCCGGCCCTCGGAGGCGGAGCCCCCACATCTTGTCTGCTGGGCTTGTGGGAGTCGGTGCTGTGGGAGTTCCTAAAATACCCCGGTCAGGAAGTTGCCCATTCTCATGCATGCTGTGTGGAGCTGCAGGCGTACCAAGGCGCTTCCAGTTATCCTATTAACCCTAATCGCTTTCCTGCATCCGCGTAAGCCTGGGCCCTACTGAGAGACTGGCCTGTTAGTATCTATCCAGCGTCACTCAACAGCAGCTTCCAGCTTCTGGAACCCTGTGTCCTCGGACTGTTCTAGAACACAGAGGAGGTTTTGCCACCCCACGGAGCTGTCATAGACGGCTCGGAGTTGTAGTTTACGTCTACGGAAGCGCCCACAGTGCAGAGAACGGTTACAGACACACCACTGCATCACAGCATAGTCAAGATCAACACATCACTTTGGGGTGTGTGTTCATCTTGAGGAAAACAGAAGAAGCACACGCAAACAGCTGTACGTACAGTAAACATGACGACAAAGTAAAGCTGCGAGGAGGAATAGGAGCAGGACAAGGTTAATGTTTTACCCACACAACAACCAAACACACATAGCCAAGCCTAATCACAGAGCCTCAACGGGCACACACAAGCCAGGGAGGTTAGGCTAGCCAGCACAACCAGATGGTCATTACAGCTAAATGGCAGTAATGTGATTTTCTCCTCTCCTCTGTGAATCCCCCCGGGGTTTCACGGCGTGAGAGCTGATTGGAAGTTGGACTGTTCACTCACATCTAAGTGGATTAAACCCACATTTCCATGACAAATATTTATTGCCACAGCGATTGAGAGTTGGGGTTTCGGGTTTCTGTTCTGCAGGGTTGGAACGAATACGACGTCTACGGAGAAGACGGCAAATGCAAGGGGGCGTGGCCAGACGGGGCACAGACGGCTGGAGGGGGGGGGTGGGGTGGGGGGTCTGACCTTGAGAGACGACCCCCTGGGACTGACACACTTGAAGGGCTTGGCCTCTCCTCCCTCCATCGTGTCCTCCACCTTCTGCCTCTTCTCCGCTGCCTCGGCCCTCCTCCTCTCGATCTCCTCCTTCATCCTCCTCTTCTCCTCCTGATGGACACGGGGAGGCAAACAGTCACTCTCCGCCAGGACTCAACTCCTGCCCACACACACACACGCCCACACACACACACGCCCACACATGCCCGCACACACACGCACACACACACACACACACACGCCCGCACACACACGCACGCACACACACCACGCACGCACGCACGCACCCACACACACGCACGCCCGCACACACACACACACGCACACACACACGCACGCTACGCGAGTATGAGGTCATGGTGAAGCGGAGAGAAGGATGGCAGACAGACAGTGGAGTTATCGTCCGCACACGGAGGGGGGAGGACAGATAAGTCTGAAGAACAGCAACGTGATGTCACGGGGAAGCTGGGTCGAAGGGAGAGGAGTGGCTGTTATCTCCACCAGGTGTTACACAGAACACCACTTTATCTAGCTCACTGTCTGGGGAGAGAGGGGGGAGAGAGGGAGAAAGAGAGAGAGAGAGGGGGGGAGAGATAGAAGACAGAGGGGAGAGGGAGAAAAAGGAAGGAAGAGACAGAAGGGAGAAGAACAGAGAAAGAGAGGGAAGGAACAAGAGGGGCAGAAGAAAAGAGAGAGAGAGAGAGAAGGAAGAAGACAGTAGAAAGGGAGAGAAAGAGAGGGCTTCTTGCTTCTCGTCCTCACCTCCTCTCGTGCCTTCCTCTCCTCGTCCTCCTGCTTCTTCTGCTTGTCCTCCTCGTCCAGCACCTTCCTCCTCTCCTCCCTCTTCTTCTTCAGCTCCTCCAGCTCCTGCTCCGCCTCCTGCTGCTTCTGCCTCATCCTCTCAAACTCCTCCACCTCCGCGTCGTCACGGCGACGCTTCAGCTCCTCCAGCTTGCGCTCCGCCTCCTGGCGGGTCGCCGCGTCGTCCTGATCCTCCCCCGGCTCGGGGGCCGCGCATGCTGCCGCGACTACACACACACACACACACACACACAGACACACACACACACAGACACACACAGACACACACACAGACACACACACACAGACACACACACACACACAGACACACACACACACACACCTTTACTCAGGTGTCAGTACGTGTAGGGTTTCATTCCACAGTGTCATTGTCCTCTGTGAGGTGGGTTGGGTGACCCGTGTCAAATACAGCAGTTTTGCCCCAGGACACTCGCTGCCTGTGTGTGTGTGTCTGTCTGAGTGTGTGTGTCTGAGTGTGTGTGTGTGCCTGTGTGTGTGTCTGTGTCTGTGTGTGTGTGCCTGTGTGTGTGTCTGAGTGTGTGTGTGTCTGAGTGTGTGTCTGAGTGTGTGTGTGCATGTCTGAGTGTGTGTCTGTGTGTGTGTCTGAGTGTGTGTGTGTGCCTGTGTGTGTGTCTAAGTGTGTGTGTGTCTGAGTGTGTGTGTGCGTGCGGGATGTGTGTTGTCATGTCTCCATTGGGACTGAGACTCTGTAGCACACCTGAGGGTTCTCTCTGGTTTCCTGTTCTGCATGGGCGGAGTCTCCTCATACAGGCCTCCGTTCTGCTTCCTCTGCCACTCCCCCTGCTCCTTGGCCCCGCCCCTCTGGGACACCTGCAGCCACAGAACCAGCCAATCAACACGCAGCGGAGGAAGGTCATAGATAGAATGTTCGGGAGCAACAGTGGTTCCACTCGGTGACACGCATGGAGCAAAGCAAGGGTGTGTGTGTGTGTGTGTGTGTGTGTGTGTGTGTGAGTGTGAGTGTGAGTGTGTGTGTGTGTGTGTGTGTGAGTGTGTGTGCGTGTGCGTGTGTGTGTGTGTGTGTGTGTGAGGTATTATGAAGAATCTTAGGCCACATGAGCCAGCCTCTACTCCAGAGTAACTAGCAGGTCATGAACTCCAACACTGTATTTAGTTATCTTCTTCATACTGTATTTAGTTATCTTCTTCATCCTACTCCCCATACCCCCCCCCCTCCCCCCACACACCAACAGTCACCCCATCCCTTCCTCCCTGCTTCCTAAATAGAGCTGTCGAGTTTGAAGTTGTCTGCATTGGCACTGTCTCTTCTTCAGAGCATGTGCCTGCTTGTTACCAAATGACTTGATTACATGTATATCTACCTGTAGTTACAGTGCCATACAGTACACATTAAAAAACTCAAGACTTGAAATGCAGTCTTATTAAATATGGAGTCAACTACTTCCCCTTAGTTACCATGGAGTCGAGTCAGAACACAACAGAGGCAGACATGCAGCGCACTGTGACCGAGGCCGCATCCTGACCACTCATGGCATGGCATGAGAACGCCATCGCAGATGACCAACGCGGTCGTGACCACACCTTTCTCGCGCGGGCTCCGTAACCACCACAGCAAACCACACGGTGAACATGGACAACGTCACTGTCTGGGGAGAGGCCTGTTCACCCTGCCTGGAGCTGGGGGGGGAGGGGCACAGATAGACCAGCCCTGGGGTAGAGACGCCAGTCTGGGAACCATATCAATGGGTTCTGGTCTGGGTCTCTGGGCTCGATACTATGAATTGAGGTTTCCTCTAGTCAGTTGATATGGGTTGAACCCTGTTTTTAATGCTGTTGGTGCAGAGTGAACAGGGCTGGAGTGAACAGCGCTGGCCCTCTCCCAGACTGAGAGATTCTCCTGGGTGCTGTCACACCTCTACACACCCTGATGTCTTACCAGGCCCACGCCATTCTCTGCTCTCTCACAGTCCTCCTCCTGCTCTCTGGCTCGTATCCTGCCCTCCCTCTTCTCTCCCACTTCCTGCAGTCTCTCACCCTCCTCTTTAACCTCCTCCTCCTCTTCCTCCTCCTCTTTAACCTCCTCCTCCTCTATCCTCTCCTCCTCCTCCTCTATCCCCTCCTCCTCCTCCTCTCCTCCTTCTCTATCCCCCCATCCTCCTCTCCTCCTCCTGCCTGCTCGTCATCTGACCTGATCTGATCTGGGATCTGTCCTAATACAGAGTTTGAGTTCAGCTGTTGTTGTTGGTCCTGGGGGGAGAATGAGAGAGACTCAGACAGGACCAGCACCAGGCCTCAGCCACATCAACCAACCAACCACTGTACCTCGTTTTGCATGTGTGACATGTTACTTTTCTCCTCACAGGACTCCTACGGGGGTAAACAAGGTGTTGGGAACATGTTTACAAACAAACGTGGGACGAGCTAGAGGCCACATGTCAAAGCAGGGGATGAGCGAGAGACCTGAAGACTGACCTGCTCTCTCATGTAAGACCTGCTGGGCTTCTCCTCCTCCACTTCCTCTTTCTCCTCCTCTTCCTCTGGGGCGGCCTCCTCCTCCTCTTCCTCCTTCTCCTCCTCCTCCTCTCTGCCGCGCGTCACCGTCGTCTTCCTCCCCTGCTCCTCCTCCTCCTCGTTGTCGTGGTGACGCCCCCTGCGGCCGAGCGGCCTCTCCTCCTCCGCGCTGTTGCCGGCGGCGTCGCCGTGGTCGGTCGTTGTCGTGGGCGTCGTCCCCCGCCCCCTGCTGCCTCTCCTGTGCCTCCTTCAGGCGTCGCAGGCGTCGCTCCTCCCTCTTGGCCATGCGCTCCATCAGAGCCTGCTCCTCCTCGTCTCCACCTCCTTCTCCTCCACCTCCTCCTCCGGAACTCTCCGTCACGCTGAGAGGGAGAGATCACGCCGCAGTCAGAGGACACGCACGTGCATACACACAGACTGTGAACACACACACACACACACACATGCCCAGACACTCACACACCTCCAGGTGTGAAATCTGGTCTGTTATTCATACAGTGGATCTGTTTGTGAACCAGGAGCTGGAGGAGTTCACATGATGTCAGCAGTGAGGCTGGTGGAAGGCAGTGTGTGTGAGTCTGCAGCAGGTGCTTCTGATAAGCACAAGGTCACTAGAGGATATTGTTAAGGGATTGTACGTCCACTCTGCATAGTTCCCGAGGCACCGTCACTGACCAAACAATGTTGTCACACTCGCTCCCTGTCATAAGTGTGAACTAAAGAACTGAGAGAGAGAGCGAGAGAGCGAGAGAGAGAGAGAGAGAGAGAGAGAGGAGAGACAGAGGGAGAAAGAGAGAGTCTAAGACCTGTAACATCATTGACATTGCTAGAACAGCAATAAGGTAGATATGCTGACCCAACTGTTTGCCTAACTGTAGCATATCGCCAACACACAATCAACAATAGCAGAGCTGCCTCTGATGCAGCAGATCACACAGTCCCAGACCTGTTCCACAGCCACCGGATGTGTGTGTGTGTGTGAGTGTGTGTGTCTGTGTGACCTCACTGGTAGGAAACGCTGATACTACAAAGCTGTTTTTGTCTGTCTGGATGTCAGACATCTCCCACCATGTCCACATCCCACTGTCCATGACCTCATCGAGGCGGGGCCGAGGGCGGGGCTTCAGCTGTGTTATCTTTGATTGACAGCCAGAGGTCTGTCGATCGTAGAGAGCCTGAGTCGTCTCACAAATCACACTTTTTTTGTGTGTGTTTTAAAGAGTAAGAAAGTCACAAGACTGGGTTTTCCCTGATTGGGCTGTGTTTCCCTGACCTCCTCACTCCTGATGTTGCTGTTCCCCGTGTGGATCAGGGTTACACACACATCTATTATTAACCACCTCCCAGCCCTGTAGGGCCGAGGGTAGCCCTCTGCGTGTGTGTGTCTGTGTGTATTATTAATACCTGTGGCTGTTGGTTATGGCCACGGTGTCTGTTTGCCCGCTAGGCTCCTCCCCCTCCCTGCTCTTCATCCTGTCCTGGCGCGCCCTTCGTCTCCTCTCCCGGGCCGCCTCCTCGTCATCCTCATCGTTCCTCTGGTAGGCCGCTCTGGGAGAGACAGAGAGAGGGAGGTGATGTAGCTCACTCAACATGGACGGTGCCTGGGTGTATCCTCCCTCCTCCTCCCCCTGAGGTCAGGCACACAGACACGGGCTGAGCACGCTGCAGGAAGCCTGACTGAGGGCCAGGTGTGGAGCAACAGACCAGGGGTGATCCTGGGCTTCTGGCCTGAGAACTGGTTCTGGAACGTTGACATAATAGAACTGTCGACACCCAGACTCCACCTAGGGGACCCTGATGTCACCACATCAGACTTCTCCCTCTCCTTCACACTACTCATGGTGTGTGTGTGTGTGTGTGTGTGGGTGGGTGGGTGTGTACGAGTACAAGCATTTGTACGAGTCAGCATGTATGTGTGTGTGTTTCTGGGCCCTCAAATCGAGATATAAACTCACAAGAAATCCGACACAATGGAGCTAGCAAGAACCAAACACATCAAAACCAGACCTGGAACACCAAACCCAGATCTTTTATAGTCAAACCTGATCTTTTATAGCAAAATCTGATGTGTCACATCAAAAACAGATCTTTCAAAGAAAAACTAGCTATTTCACAACAGTTTCAACTGTTCCTGTAGCTGAAGCCCTCGTGGAGACTATGGGCAGGCTCTGTTCCCAGTGCTCTTGGAGTAGACCCAGCGGTTTCAGAGAGAGCCCGTCTCTGGAGAACAGTCCCCCAAACAGTGGAGGTGTCCTAGGCAACGGAGACAAGCCCAGGCCCCAACAGAACGGACAAACCCTCGATTGAGAAGCGGGGTGCGGTAAAGAAGCTCTCTGGAAGGACAACAAGAACGAGCCGCTCACAAGTGAATCAGCATTCCTGTCCATCACTTCTCTGGGCCTGACCAGAGAAGGCCTCTATGTAATATCCTCCTGCCCACGACCTCCTGGAGACCTGCATGAGAGATACAAATCTCCGGGAAGAATGTAGGGCCAGGGGTGAGGGAGGAGAGATGGGGGATGAGAGATCGAGACAGTTGGAGAGAGAGAGAGAGAGAGAGAGAGAGAGAGAGAGAGAGAGAGAGAGAGAGAGAGAGAGAGAGAGAGCGAGAGAGAGAGAGAGAGAGAGAGACATGTCGAGATGAGAGAGAGAGAGACATGTCGAGAGAGATAGAGATAGACATGTCGATATAGAGAGAGAGAGAGAGAGAGAGGTGAGAGAGAGAGAGAGAGAGATAGAGAGAGAGACATGTCGATAGAAAGAGAGAGAGAGAAAGCGAGACACTGCATAATATGAAAGCAAGCAAAGGCCAGCAGAGATCTTATCATATATTCCAGATAATAAATCTCCGTCTGCAGAGTCGGAGTCCGAGAGGCCAGTCTGTTTAATAACCAGCAGGTAGGCAAGTCTGTACGTCTGTCTGTACAGCGACAGTCATCTCTCATTGGGTGGTCTGTCCCGAGCCAGAGCCCTGTGTTGAGGCGGCGACAGACAGTTAATAACACGCTTCACACACCTCAGCTGCAGCACTCTCTCTCCCTCTCCTCAACAAGGCACGAGCACAGAGCCACTTATGTAAGTTGTCGTCACACCAACGTGTTGAGCATGTGGAAACAATACTGTGGCTGGAAACCAACTTCATTGTTTTATGACATGTCTACTCCATGCTCGCATTCCCCGGTAAACAGATCTGTGTTTGTTTAACTGCCCCAAACCTACACTTGCGACTACGTTCTGTTTCATAACGCGAACAATAAAGTTGATTTAGGACTAACGCTAGGTCCAGTAAACCCCTCCTTAACGACGCTCGCTACAAAACCTCCAGTCAACACACAGCCACTCAGCGGAAACATTAGCAGAAATACGTCCAAATATTTTCTTTACAGCAAAACATCTCAGAAATGTTAAGAGAAAACATTTTAGGCAGAGAGAGCCCCATGAGAAAAGACTTCTTCACCTCCCCGAGACAAGAGAGGGGAAGAGAGAGGGGGGAGGGGGATGGAGAGAGCAATAGAGAGGGAGAGAGGGAGGAGGGAGAAAGCACTCAGAGGGTGAGGAGAGGGGGAGGAGGGACAGGGGGAGAGAGGGCGTACCCTCTATCAGACATTCTGACCCATTCCCACGCTTCCCCCAGTAACTAAGCCACTTTCCTTCCTCCATAGACCAAGCCCAGAGAGGAACAGGCCTAGAGAGGAACAGGCCCAGAGAGGAACAGGCCCACAGAGGAACAGGCCCAGAGAGGAACAGGCCCAGAGAGGAACAGGCCCAGAGAGGAACAGGCCCAGAGAGGAACAGGCCCAGAGAGGAACAGGCCCAGAGAGGAACAGGCCCAGAGAGGAACAGGCCCAGAGAGGAACAGGCCCAGAGAGGAACAGGCCCAGAGAGGAACAGGCCCAGAGAGGAACAGGCCCAGAGAGGAACAGGCTCAGGGAGGAACAGGCCCAGAGAGGAACAGGCCCAGAGAGGAACAGGCCCAGAGAGGAACAGGCCCTAGAGAGGAACAGGCCCACAGAGGAACAGGCCCAGAGAGGAACAGCCCCAGAGAGGAACATGGTCTATCAGTCCAGATTCAGATCAAGCTGCTGGTGGTCCACGTGAGGGATGGTCAGTCACTACGAACCGCCCCAGCCCAGGACAGAGGCCGCAGCTCTGAGAAGCCTGGGGTCAGGGTGAGGGGAAGCCCATCATCGCTGGAGCAGGTCACCAAACACTGACCTGAGAGGCGGATGAGTGAGAGGGGGAGATCCACCGCGTCTCCCCCAGCCCCCCATGGCCCTGACAGACCAGCCCCAGTTCAGGGGCAGGACAGGCCCTGACAGGACCAGCCCCAGGTCAGGGGCAGGACAGAGGCCCTGACAGACCAGCCCCAGGTCAGGGGCAGGACAGAGACCCTGACAGACCAGCTCCAGGTCAGGGGCAGGACAGAGGCCCTGACAGGACCAGCTCCAGGTCAGGGGCAGGACAGAGGCCCTGACAGACCAGCCCCAGGTCAGGGGCAGGACAGAGGCCCTGACAGACCAGCTCCAGGTCAGGGGCAGGACAGAGGCCCTGACAGACCAGCCCCAGGTCAGGGGCAGGACAGAGGCCCTGACAGACCAGCCCCAGGTCAGGGGCAGGACAGAGGCCCTGACAGACCAGCTCCAGGTCAGGGGCAGGACAGAGGCCCTGACAGACCAGCCCCAGGTCAGGGGCAGGACAGAGGCCCTGACAGACCAGCCCCAGGTCAGGGGCAGGACAGAGACCCTGACAGACCAGCCCCAGGTCAGGGGCAGGACAGAGGCCCTGACAGACCAGCCCCAGGTCAGGGGCAGGACAGAGGCCCTGACAGACCAGCCCCAGGTCAGGGGCAGGACAGAGACCCTGACAGACCAGCCCCAGGTCAGGGACAGGACAGACAGCGGGTCCATTCTCCAGGACGGGGATGTTTGGAAGGGCCCATTCACTGAGGATGGTTGTTATTTCCTGAGCTCTTCCTGGTCTCTCAGGAGGGCTGGAGCAGATGTGGAGGAGGAGGGGCGGGGCCACACCAACACCAGGAAGCACCATGGTTGCTGCACATGACTGTGCTGTGCTCCACTCACAGATAAATGTCTCAGAGTTCGCTCATTCAAAGTTATTTATTTTTACAGGGGTTAACTATTCATTATCTCTGAGATTTAGTTTCACTCCGTGGCGCTTCGTGACTTTCTCATGCCATGCATCATTTTGAAGTCATGTTTTTCATTCGTGAACGCCGTGTCAGCATCCCCTGGTTTCAGTGACATGACTCGAAACGCTCTCGCATTCATTTCCTATGGGAACCCTATTAAAACAAGGCCTTGGCTTGTCCCCGCTGCTGGACAGTGTGAGGAACGTGTCATAGCAGAGCTCAGGGGCAGACACTCCACAAGACACAGGCCAGCTGCGATGCTGCTCACCCTCACTGCTAAGACTGGGGAACATTCCAGGTCCACTTCTCTGGAAGGGAAGTAAAAACAGCAGTCAAAACATTCCTGTGTGTGTGTGAGTGTGTGTGTGTGTGAGTTGTGCTGCTTGGACACAGCAAGGGCCAGTCCACAGTCTGGTGTGAGAAACAGTGTTGCTGTGATACAAGGGGACCGTGTGTGTGAGAGTGTATATGAGAGAGAGAGAGAGAGTGAGAGAGAGAGACAAAGACACAGAGAGACAGAGACAGAGAGAGACAGAGAGAGACGAGAGAGAGAGAGGAGAGAGAGAGAGAGAGAGAGAGAGAGAGAGAGAGAGAGAGAGAGAGAGAGAGAGAGACTTGTAACATGGTGGGCTTGGTTGAACCTCACTGTCAGAGTCTGACATAACACAAAACAGGGACAGGGAACTCCAAACGCCCAAGCACCCTCACACACACACACACACACTCACACACACTCACACACACACCTTCACACACACACACACTCTTACACACACGGGATGCTAGATCTAGGCTCACGTAGATAAAGGAGGTAAACGCTGCTCGTCAAGGCTTCATCGCGTCTGGCTGGTCCAGACTGGCTCCACCCTCCTCAGCCATCTGCTCCATGTATACACACAATCTCACAGTCTCACATTCAGCCATGCCCAACCAAGCTGGAGCTCATTAACCAGCTCTGCGATGCTCAGCTATGAAGCTGACGCTGGTCACCTTTCCAGTTAACATGTATTATCATAGCAAGACATCTGGGAGTCTTGCTACTCCTATCATACACACACACACATACAGTTGTACATTCTCGCAGCATATTTACAAGTTGGTGGTGGCCGAACAGTGCTTTAGACTAGCTAGATTATGTGTGACATGTAAATATTGTGTGTTACAGCATATTGGCAAAAATGTAAACATTTCAATGGAGAAATCTTTTATCAATAACACAATGTTCAACTAGAGTTCCTAGTCTTGCCTGCCAACTGAAATGACTCCTTTAGCTGAACCCCCCCCCAAAACCCCCCCCATACTCCCACCATGGAAAAACTTCCCCCATCTCTCTACTCCTCTCTCTCTCTACTCTCTCTCTCTCTCTCTATCTCAGTCCATTGTCTCCTCTTCACTTTCCCTCGTTCTCACATGACATTTTCTGCCAAATCTCAGACAAACAACCCGAAGCGCCGCTGACTCGGAGGCGCGTTCGTTATGAAACAATCTCCCACGTTCCCAGTGGAGCGGGCCGCCGTGCGGGGCGATGGCGAAGACACATGCAGGATCAGAGAGCGCGCCAGCAGCAACGTTACACTAGATTACATCTGCTGGACGCGAGCGGTAGATGACCATGATGAGATATGAGCTAAGTCAGAACTAAGGCTGCAGGTCAGTACATTTTCTGGCAGAAGTCTTCAGTTTCCACGAGACGTTCGGCAATGTTTCAAATACACCACTGCAGGACAAAGCCAAGAGCGAACATCCAAACGCTGCAGTGCACACACACACACACACACACACACACACACACACACACACACTTCTTACACGCATGAGATGCTGCTTTCCAACCATTCATCTACTGCCCTGGAACGCCATCATTAGCTTATCAACGCTGGGCGAGTAAACATGGCCACCGCAGGAGCGTATCTGATGAAGGGTTATTCAGACTCAACCTGGCAACCTCTGTTTGCCGAGTGTCCATATCAAGTCGTGAGCTGTGCATAGCCTCTGTACATTGTCCTATGTACACAGCTCAGAGCGACACCCATTTACATGTCCATCCTCTATATGAAGATGTTTGATGTCAATGGTGTTTTATGACCATGCGAAAGGGCCGTTCTCCTCTGGCACTGTACTGTGAAGGGTTTGAACAGATAGGAGCAGCAGCACAGTCAAAACCAGTCTGTGATGGGTTTGAACAGATAGATGCAGCAGCACAGTCAAAACCAGTCTGGTGAGGCAGTGCCACTGGTCCATATATGGACAGAGGAGAGAGCACTGAGGTCATCAGGCCAGGTGGAGATGATTAGGCCACTTGCACCCCTACTGGCCAACTGATGGAACTGCAGCTTCCTAATGAGGACGAGGCAGGGTCGGTCTGATTTGAATTGCTGAGCCGGCACTTTCTATGAGGACTCGGGGTGTACGATGGCAGACTTGGTGTCTGTGTGGATTTTGAGTCACCTCGATTGTAGCCAAAGGATTTGAGTCACATGTACAGGAAAATGCGAGGTCTCCCATTTGACCAAGAGGAGCACTGTTATGAGTGGTCCTCTAACAAGGTCCTCTCACAAGGACCTGACAGAGCAGGAGGAGTAAGAGATGATGATGAAGATGATGAAGAGTAGTCTTACCGTTCGGCCTCCAGCCTCATCTCCTCCCTCTTCTGCCTCCTCAGCTCACGGCGGCGCTCAAAGTCGTCGTCCATGGTTACGCCCTGCAGGATGACATCATCGCGTGTTAGTTTACAGTGAGGAAGGAAGGAGGGAAGGACCAGGGGATGTTTATCCCGTCCGGTTATCTGCACACACACACACACACACACACACACACACACACACACACACACACACACAACAGGCAGTCTACAGTAAAGCCTGGATGGGTGAAGAATGTTTACGGCATCTAAGTGTGCCATTGATGCCTCACACATGTTCAGCGACTACCTTGACCAGTGCGCACTGACTCAAATAGGGAAAACTGGTTTTCGAGTTCTGGAAACACAAGTATGTACTGACCACTGGCTGCTGCCTCTGAGCCAGGATTAAAAGTGAGACCGTTTGGAAGAGAAAGAGTATGAAGAAGAGAGAGAGAATGTGAGGGAGAGAGACTGAGTGAGAGAGACTGTGAGTGAGAGAGACTGTGAGGGAGAGAGACTGTGGGAGAGAGACTGTGAGGGAGAGAGACTGTAGAGAGAGAGACTGTGAGTGAGAGAGACTGTGAGTGAGAGAGACTGTGAGTGAGAGACTGTGAGGGAGAGAGACTGTGGGAGAGAGACTGTGAGGGAGAGAGACTGTGAGTGAGAGAGACTGTGAGTGAGAGAGACTGTGAGGGAGAGAGAATGTGAGGGAGAGAGACTGTGAGGGAGGGAGACTGTGAGGGAGAGATACTGTGAGTGAGAGAGACTGTGAGAGAGACAGACTGTGAGGGAGAGAGAATGTGAGGGAGAGAGAATGTGAGGGAGAGAGACTGTGAGTGAGAGAGACTGTGAGAGAGAGAGACTGTGAGTGAGAGAGACTGTGAGGGAGAGAGACTGTAAAGAGAGAGACTGTGAGGGAGAGAGAATGTGAGGGAGAGAGACTGTGAGGGAGAGAGACTGTGAGGGAGAGAGACTGTAAGAGAGAGAGACTGTGAGGGAGAGAGAATGTGAGGGAGAGAGACTGTAAGAGAGAGAGACTGTGAGGGAGAGAGACTGTGAGGGAGAGAGACTGTAGAGAGAGAGACTGTGAGGGAGAGAGACTGTAAGAGAGAGAGACTGTGAGGGAGAGAGAATGTGAGGGAGAGAGACTGTGAGGGAGGGAGACTGTGAGGGAGAGAGACTGTGAGTGAGAGAGACTGTGAGGGAGGGAGGATGGCGATGATGAAGGGATCCGAGCAGACAGGAAGCTAACCCAATCAGCTAGAAAGACAGGGAGTAAAAATATCCCGCTAGCTACGTGACTGAGCAGTGAGGAGTGCAGAGAAGCTGGACCACCCAGGAGAGTCCTCTCACTCTGAACATCAACACTCTCCCCCTGCAGAAACACTGCCAGAAACACCGTCTACAGACACAGGAAAACTACATCTACAGACACAGGAAAACTACATCTACAGACACACTGGTAGGAAAACTACATCTACAGACACACTGGTAGGAAAACTACGATCTAGAGACACAATGCTAGGAACGCTGCCTATGTAGCAGTACAACTACAACAAGTACAGTTCAGTACAGGCCTTTGAACCACAGTCTAGTAGCTTAGCATGACAGTAGCTTAGCGAACGACTAGGCAGTGGAATACAATGGAACCCTACCTTAGCAGTAGTTAGCAGTTAGTGATTAGTTTCCCTCCTGTCGTACCATATCAGCCTGTCTCTACTGTTTGCCAACAGAGCTACAACGCTCCATCTACAGCAATGTCTCTCTCCAGATAGTCCACTGCCTGGGAAGTCAGACGCTTGCCTCTCCCCTCTCCTACTTCTGCCCCTCCCTATTTCCCTCCAACAACCCCTCCCTCTTTCCCTCCAACTCCCGCTCTCTTGCAGTCTTCCGTCTCTCGTCGTCTCCCCCTCTACTCTCTCATGCCTTCCCTCCCCTTCCTCCTCCAACCCCCCTCTCACTGCTCCTCTCTCCTCCTTCTCTCGCTTCTCTCCCTCTCTCTTTCTCTTCCCTCTCTCCAGTGTTTCCTGTCGTGTTTACGGGGCTGTCAGTGGCTGGCTGGAGAAACTGTTCTGGGATCAGTGCTGGAGACTTCCTGTGTGTGCTGCAGAACTGAGCGTGCTCCACTGTGCCCCACTGCACACACACACACACACACACACACACACACACACACACACACACTCTCGCACAAACAGACACACACACACACACACACACACACACACACACACACACACACACACAAACAGGGGAACAGGAAGAGCATGGACAGAGGAGTTACAGTATGCTCCTAACCCCATGTTTCTAAAAGTCCCTCTCCATTCCTCCCTCTCTTTATCTCTCTTTCTCTGTGCCCATCCTTCCCTCTTTTCTTTCTGCAAGCTTTTCTGTCCACCGTATTCCTCGTAGGCAACATCCTTCTCTTTTTTCTCTGTTTTCCTTTTTCCATCATCCCTCTCTCCTCCTTTATCCATTCTTTCCCCTCTCCCAGCTTTACCTCTCCCAGAATCCTCACTTGTACTAGAGAATTAAAAAAAACAGGTCTGGTTTCCCTGGCCCCCCCTCTCCCCCCCCTCCCCCTCTCTCCCCCCTCTCTCCCCCCTCTCCCTCTCCCTCTCTCCCCCCTTCTCCTATCAGAGCAGATAGTTCCAAAACCGCAAGAATTTGCTCGCTATGTTTAGATGCACTTATGCCATTTGCAGCGGGAGGAAAATTGGCACTTGGATTCTGGCACTTCGTACAACTGTAATTAGGCTAAATGAGAGCAATAACTAAAAACCTGAAAGCCAACAACATAATCATACACTTCCTCCAAACAGCGCCAGGACTTAGTTACTGTAGCTAGCTTCACTTATTACTCCACGCCAGTCTGATCAGGGTTCGGTAGATAGGAAGGAATATGACATTCATAAGCCCAGTGGGCATTCGGACTCTCGAGCGTGTTTGACTGTGCCTGTCCCACAGCCCCCTCGACGGCCCAGCAGATCTCGTCTGGAGATTAGGACGTCACTGGTCAAACGGCCTCTCAGCATGCCCCATCTCATCTGCATGGAACCACAGTGTCTACAAGAGGCCCATGCATTCCACAGAGGCTCTTTGGTCAAATAGTGAAATGTGGACTTGTGTGTGTGTGTTTCTGGAGCAGACCACCCATGCTGGCTGCTAGCTAACCTACATGCACACAGACACGGACATCCACATGGACATATATGGACACAGAGAAAAGGGCAACGAGCAGTTCAAACATACATGTACAACCGAACAACCTCAAACGATCAAGAGGAGAACAGGCCTGTGCAGCATTGAAATGATGCCACCGGCAAGGAGAGATGTTGTATGGTTAGAATGTAAGGTAATGGCTAGCGTGTTGCATGTAGGACAAGCCCCACTGTTGTTTGTGAGGGTTGTCTGAGTGATGTTCAGTTTACTCACTCCTTCCTGTTTAACTTTTAGACAAACACATCAATCTGAGCAGTATGTCTCTTGAGCTATGTAAGGAATGCAGCTATTGAACCTTGGGTGTTAGTAAAAGACCCTGACCCAGCCCTTCAATAGTTCTTAAAGCCCTTCCGGAAAATTCCACACAGGGGAAGTCATGACATCAACTGTCATGCCATGACGGTTCTGTCAGCAGAAACAACAGTTCAAATTCTTCCACTGAAAGTGACAAACGGATCTGAAAACGGTGGGCTGGTTTCAGCTGTGTGTGTTAGCCTCGTGTGAAGGCAGAGGAGACACAAGCACAGTCCAGGTCTGCCCCTTAGGCTAAACCACAGAGAGGGGGATCTTTAGGATTAACCAAAGTAGAGAGAGAGAGAGAGAGAGAGAGAGAGACAGAGAGTGAGAGAGAGAGAGAGAGAGGGGGTAGTTTTAAGGAGACAGCTTTTCCTGTGACTGGGTCCAAAAAATTAAAAGAAAACATATTTACAGTGCCACCCACTGGTTTTTGGATCATAGCCGCTCTCTGGAGCACTTAGCATACAAGTAAATGAACTGCTGAGAAAAGACAAAGAGATGAGGGAGAGAGAAAGACCGAGAGAGAGGGGGCGGGGAGACATGCTTTGCCAACACAAACCAATCTCCCAAATAAGAATTTCTGTCACTACATCCTTAAAAAGCACCAGCAGGCAGAGCTATGTTAGTACTGCTCCGTTTACTGACGAAAAGCCATGGAAACAAACATTGTCATGATACGAACAACCCTCCCACAAACAGGAACATACTGTTCCCTTTCTACAGATGTGGAGGTGAGGAGAGAAGAACCGATAAGAGGGGAGGAGAGGTTAGGAAAGCCGAGGAATTAGGAGATATTTGGACGGGAGAGGAGAAGTGAGGTGAAGGAGAGGAGCGGAGAGGAGAAGTTGAGGAGCGGAGAGGAGAAGTTAGGTGAAGGAGAGGAGCGGAGAGGAGAAGCGAGGTACAGGAGAGGACAGGAGACACGAGGGAGAGTTTAAGACAGGACAGGGAAGGAGAAGAGAGGCTAGGAAAGGAATTCCGGGTCAACGAGAGGCCTGTAGCTGCAGGTCAGTGGAGAATGTGTTGCCGTGGCGACGGCGCAGGTGCGCCGAGCGGCAGGTGGGAGAGGTGTCCCAGGTGTCCGCTGGGTCGGCGCTGGCACAAGGCCGGCTCTGTCTGGTCCCACCTCTCAGCACCATCACACCGGGCCAAGACGCCCTGAATCATCAAAGGCACTTCAGCACCCAACGTCCTCCATGCATGAAGCATAGCTCTCTCTCTCTTTGTGTGTATGTGTGTGTGTGTGTGTGTCTGCGGTCGGCTCTGGTTCTGTGTGATGTGCATCTCCTCTCACACGTTCAGTCGTCTGACGCTCCAATGTATTTACACAGCCTGGAACCGACCTGGACAACCACACATAAATCCACCCCAGTTTCTGGTAATAAAAGGCTAAGATTTCGAGCTCTCTTTGCTTCAACTCCTCCGTCTCTTTCTCTCCCTCCGTCTCCTTTCTCACTCATCCCTTCTCTCTCTCTCCCTTCTCACTCATCCCTTCTCTCTCTCTCTCTCCCTTCTCACTCATCCTCTCTCTCTCTCTCTCTCTCTCTTTGTCTCTCTTCACAAAAATAAAGAGATGCCTAGCTGGCAGTTGCTGACTATGTGCCCATACCCACTACCTACAGCAGGCGAGTGTGTGTGTGTGTGTGTGTGTGTGTGTTGAGTGTACGCATGTGTGTGTGTGTGTTGAGTGTACGCATGTGTGTGTGTGTGTGTCTGACTGCACAACCCAGACACCCCGATGCCAAAGGCAGCCAACTTCCAGCTTGTGGTGTCAAACTGCAGGGCTTTAGCTAGGACACGTTCTAGACAGGATATGAGGTGGCGAGAGGCATCGGAGCTGAGCTGGATCTCTAAACCAGCTGCTGCAGATGCAACCTCCCTCTCATCCAACACTAACTCTCACTCCCACAGACATGTGGCCGCGCTCAAACCAGAAGGAATTCCGTGAATGTCACCAGGCTCTGTTCTTCGGGGGTCCTGCGAGAGGATTCGGGGGCCAATGACGAGGATTGATTACATGAATGGATCTGGAAGTATCTGAAGTGCATTTGATTTGGTCCACAGTTGGCGTTTTATTACAGTGGGTATAAGAACAATCAAGCATTTGATGGTTATTTAATAATAATCGAAGGCATCTGCCTTACTGGGGCAGAGCTGTGGATGAGAGGCAGTTTTTTGAGGGGGGGGGTAGGTCAACCCGGGACGAGCCCAAACTACTGCCTCCACCCCTCTCTGCTGCTGACCATGGCAGCCTGAAAGAGTGAGAGGAGGAGGAGGAAGAGGGGGGTGAGGCAGAGGAGTAGAAGATGAGCGATAGAAAGCAGAGCACGATGAGGAACATGATGACAAAGGAGAAGGGTGGAGGGGTATTCACACTGGATCCAAATCTGCTCCGAGCCTTGGAAGTTTCCATGGAAGAGAAGAGGAGGGGTGGGACACGGTGGGGGTGACGGAAAGAAGAGGAGGAAGGGAAGAGGGGAAGGGGAGGAAGGGAAGAGAGGAAGGGAAGAGGAGAAGGAAAGCCCTGCATTCCCAGACGATGGTTCACATTCCTCGCCAGGTCTCCTCGGCCTGTGAATCAGCCTGACAGACAGACAGCCAGCTGAGGTGACCTGAACACTGTGTCCCCAGAGCACAGAGACCAGCTGCGGTGACCTGAACACTGTGTCCCCAGAGCACAGAGACCAGCTGCGGTGACTGAACACTGTGTCCCTAGAGCACAGAGACCAGCTGAGGGAACCTGAACACTGTGTCCCCAGAGCACAGAGACCAGCTGAGGTGACCTGAACACTGTGTCCCCAGAGCACAGAGACCAGCTGAGGTGACCTAAACACTGTGTCCCCAGAGCACAGAGACCAGCTGAGGGTGACCTGAACACTGTGTCCCCAGAGCACAGAGACCAGCTGAGGGGACCTGAACACTGTGTCCCCAGAGACCAGCTGAGGTGACCTGAACACTGTGTCCCCAGAGCACAGCCATCCAGCTGAGGTGACCTGAACACTGTGTCCCCAGAGCACAGAGGGGTTCACTCAACACACTGATGGAGACACTGGAACCCACTCATCACCCTGAAACACCCTCATCACCCTGAAACACCTTGAAACACACAGGCTACAGAGCCAGCTGGCCACAACTGTAAACTACCACAGAGACACAACTGCTGTCATGATCTTATCCCACAGGTATTCATTATAAGTGACATAATTACTCGATACAAAAACACATGGCTAGCAATCCTCTCTATTTTCACTCAATCATCCTGATAAGGAACTGCTTTCTTTGACTTGAACAGAGTGGAAGGTTTAAGACAAGTTCCACTGGCAGGAAGATAACCTGCTCTTGGCTTGGCGATGCTTGTGTGTGTGTGTGTGTGTGTTTGTCTGTGTGCGCGTGTGAGGGAGAGATATATTCTAGTATATTTAGACCATGAATCACATCTATTTTTAACATCCATGAGCACATTGTTAAGTTTAAGGCTGTGCACTTCACCCCTGTTCACAACTGGAACACACCCTTTATGAACTTAAAACATGACATTAACATGTCATAAAAACATGATGTACTTGCTATTAACATATAAATTACTTTCCATACCAGAGAGATACAGGCCACAAGGCCCGAGCCTCATGCTTTATCCACAGCATGCTTCAATCTGGTGTTTCTTTGAATCCATAAACAAGCCAACATCTTGCTAGGAACACACCTCCACATGCCTGTACAAAACCATTAAAATCTTCCACAAACAGGATTGTGAAAAAAGCTTTGTCTGCGGTTTTCTGACTATAGGGCCAGTGAGTCATCTACCCATCAGGCCCGTGAGTAGACGATATGCAGTCCACTCAGTCCACTCCTCTGGAGGTAGGTTAGCATACGAGCTCTCCTCCACTACAAACACACTCCAGACTCAACAATCTAGAGTGGATGTCAGTAAAAGCTTTTTATTATATCATGTATATAATGCAGTTCAAGATGTTTTTCCTCTTAAAGGGAAACTGTTGACTTGATCTACATGTACTGCAGCATACACACAAGAGGTTTAAGAGGGGTGATCAAGTTTAGAAGGGCAATCTTTTCTCCTCTTTGAGGTTTGGGGCCTTGTGCTTTGAAAACCGACTTTCTCACTAGTCGCAGCCTCTATCAGACTCTATGGGAGGGGGAAAGGGCCAAAAAGAACAGATCCCACAGAACATGGATGTTTGTACGGCATCAAACGGCTACTGCAGCTGGCCGCGCTCCATATGACCAAATATGGAGGGAAAAAAAGCTCCTTTTCCCGTAACCTCACTGAGAAAAAAATGTGCCTTTCTAACATGCTGTGCAGCGAGATATAGCTCTCACACGAGCGCACACACGCGCACGCAGGCACACACAGTTAAACACACACTTACACACGCGCACACACACACACACACAGTAACGAGCACGCACACCACAGAAGAGGTCTGGAGTTGGCTTTTTGTCCGACTTCCATGAGTGATGGTTACTCTATACTGGCATTTCTGGGACCATGTCAAGAACACTGAGTATTATTAGCATAGGGTTTGGCTGCTGCACTGTGGGACTAGCAGGGTAGCTGACAAACACTAAAACACAGGCTGATAAAGTCAAATAAAGTCCGAGACACAGATGTAGAAGACCCAAGGCTGGGAGATGAAAGGAGGTTTAGTCCGACGGAGAACAGAGTGATAAATAAGCCACGTCTCTTTCCACGAGTATTCGCTAGAGTTTGGGAGGGTTTGAGCTCCAGGAGTTTCGCGCTCTTACGAAACTGCCTGAAATAATATGTTGCCGGTTAAGGATCCAAACAGCCCGAGTGTCAGCTAATCTCAATAAGTACACTCCCAAGCCCTTGTCATGAGGCTTCGTACACTCCCAAGCCCCTGTCATGAGGCCTCATACACTCCGAAGACCCTGTCATGAGGCCTCATACACTCCCAAGCCTCTGTCATGAGGCATCGTACACTCCCAAGCCTCTGTCATGAGGCTTCGTACACTCCCAAGCCCCTGTCATGAGGCGTCGTCGCTGCTTGCTGAGCTGAGCCTGCCGTCCGTCTCTGAGCGGTCTGGACTTTACAGTGCAGGGCTAGACTGAGTGGTCTGGTCTACAGCGCAGAGCTGGACTGAGCGGTCTGGTCTACAGCGCAGGGCTGGACTGAGCGGTCTGGTCTACAGCGCAGGGCTGGACTGAGCGGTCTGGTCTCTACAGCACAGGGCTGGACTGAATGGTCTGGTCTCTACAGCGCAGGGCTGGACTGAATGGTCTGGTCTCTACAGCGCAGGGCTGGACTGAATGGTCTGGTCTCTACAGCGCAGGGCTGGACTGAGCGGTCTGGTCTCTACAGCACAGGGCTGGACTGAGCGGTCTGGTCTCTACAGCACAGGGCTGGACTGAACAGTCTGGTCTCTACAATGCAGGGCTAGACTGAACGGTCTGGTCTCTACAATGCAGGGCTGGACTGAGCGGTCTGGTCTCTACAATGCAGGGCTGGACTGAGCGGTCTGGTCTCTACAGTGCAGAGCTGGACTGAGCGGTCTGGTCTCTACAATGCAGGGCTGGACTGAGCGGTCTGGTCTCTACAGTGCAGAGCTGGACTGAACAGTCTGGTCTCTACAGCGCAGAGCTGGACTGAGCGGTCTGGTCTACAGCGCAGAGCTGGACTGAACGGTCTGGTCTCTGCAGGGCTGGACTGAACCGTCTGGTCTCTACAGTGCAGAGCTGGACTGAGCGGTCTGGTCTCTACAGTGCAGAGCTGGACTGAGCGGTCTGGTCTACAGCGCAGGGCTGGAAAGCAGCTTAGAACACATGCTGTCAAAACGTATCTGTTTTGGCCCAATGTATACTGTTCTGCATACCAATGCAGCATGTCGGAGATGTACCTGACAGACGTCTAGTGAGTGAACGCTCCCCAGCAAGACAAGAAATACCCCGTCAAACACTTAGTACCCCAGAGCTTGACTAATGACCCTCTCTACCTCTTCCCTCCACGCCTACCCTCCTGTCTCTTTCTCCCCATTCCTCTCTATCTCCGAGAAGATTTGTCCTCCTGCAGAGACAGATTTCCGGACGCCCGCCATCCCGTGAAATAAATGACCCCGGGCCCAGAACGCAAACAGAGAAGAAGAAGACGAAAAAAAAGAGTAAAGTATCTGTTGAACATTTGTGACAGGCTCCATTAAATACCAAGTTTTTCAGCAACAGAAAAAGAACAGGGCGAGGAAGAACAGGCGAAAAAAAAGGGGTTTAAGATAAAGTGGCGAGTCAGTCATTCCCACACAGGGAGAAACATGTTCCAGTCATGCCTTACATGGAAACATGGGAGTCTCCATCAGGCCATGTACACACCAGTCCTCTCCCCCCCTCCGGCCCTGAGTGACAGGACCACAGTCCCTAAGACACCTCCTACATCTGCCCCTGCCCCTCCCTGTGTAGCCTACATCCTGCTTCACTGGCTGAACGGGCCCAGGACCTTTTCTGCCCCCCACCACCTCCCCAAAATGATTGACACCCCTACCCCTACTCCCCACACCCTAATCTTAGCACTGCCGTACGACACTTTCCCTCTCCTGGGAGGTGCGTATAACTCCATCCAACCTCTGGTTTTGAACGACGCTCAGATGTGTAAATCAGCTGGTGGAATGCGCCCGTTTGAAGATTTCAAGGGTATTACGTGACAAGAGATCTTTCAAACTAAGGGGTAGCATTCCTGGGGGGAGATAGGAGAGAGGAGATAAGGAGGACTGGAGCGCCAAGTGATGACCTCACCAGAATACAGGACCGGGGTGAGGGGATGGGGAAGAGATGGGCGAGAGAGGGTGAGACAGGTCTTCTGTAGGAAACACTGGTTCACCACGCGAAAACAAACTGTACTAAAAACACCAGCGGCGGGATAACTTCCCGACACGAGCTTGTGTAAAGAGGAGAGAGGAAGAGAGGAGGAAAGACAGGGGGCAGCTCTGAGACTGGTGGGCCTGGGAGAGGCATGGGGGGGCGTCTCAGTCCTCAGTCTCCCTACCACACATTCCATAGTGAGCAGACACAACCCCTTATCGTGCCTCCAGTCTTCTCCACGCTAGGCCTCGCCCTCTACGGCCATCTAACTCCACAGCACGGCTCATGTTGGAGCAGCATATTTCTGCGGGCTGTTATTCTTAGCTTGGCAGCCGTCCAGCCAGCGTCCTGGAGATGGGGAGGTGGGGAGGGGGATGTGTGTGGCCCCCTAGGGCTAGGCTGGCTCGTTAATCTACCAGGTACGCAGGGAGGTAGGTCTCCTCCTCTCGCCTCTCGGTCTCTCTTTACTCTCCTCCGCGTTTGTCTGTCCTGGGGTCTGTCGAGGAGGTCTGTCTGTCTGTCTCTCTGTGTCAGGAAGCCTCACCATTCCTCCTGTCTCTCTGCGGTTATGGGACCGAAGAATTCACTGCCAGAAAATTCCAGGAAACCCTAGAGCTCTAGTAACACATAACAAAGACTCCTCTCTCTCCCCCTCTCTCTCTCTGTCCCTCAATTTCTTTGTCTGTCTCCCTTTCTCTCGCTCGCTGTCTATATCTCTCTTCCTGTCTGTCAGTCTGTCTCTCCCAGTGGCCCAGGAAGCTCCGTGTTGAGTTTTCTTGTGTTCGACTGTCTCAGTTACTTTAACATATCGGCATTGTGCCATTGTTGTACAATTCTAAACCATAAAGTATTTTTATAGTAGTGCTTACGTTGAACCACTGACACATAACACAGTACCAACACTGTTCTACCACGGCTCCCATCAGACCGCATGGTCGTTCGCTCACGCTGCCTAATGGTGGATACAATTCAAGAGGTTAACGTATGGTATTTAAACCACCTAATTCCTATATTTATTAGAATAACACGTATCTCAGACAAGCATGAAATTGTAAATAATTGAGTCTTGCTGTTGGAGGGTAGTCTCTCAGGTCGTGGCGAGGAGGCGGTGGGTCCTCTTATAGCTGGTGGCAAAACTGTGCATGAGATAAAAACACAGATCCAGTCTCTGAACAGGACCGGGTCCAAACCCACAACCCCCTTCCTCTGCCAGTGGGACTGTCTAGGGACTTCACCCCCATCTCCACCTGCACCACACACCCACACACACACCCCACACACACACACACACACACACACACACACGCTTCGTCCTCTCCTGCTGTGTTTACCTAGGTGTGTGAGTGACGGGTGTTTGGGGCAGTGCCCCGGCCCGAGTCCAGGCTCTCTGCTGGTGTACCATTACTGGTCATTACCTCCAAGCTTAACTAATGGCTCCATTATCCCAGGTGGTCTCCTAGATGGCTGTCACGGTGCGTGTGTGTGTGTGTGTGTGTAGTGGTGGTGGTGGGGGTCAGGCCAGACACACACTGTCCCATGAAACGCTGCCAGTCGAGGCTTATACACAGACAGACCCAGACATAGAGCCAGGCTCGCCATAACAACACCTCATTGTTCTTTCTGTGTTTAGTTTCATTAAAGCAGATTTTAATGAGGCCAGCCAGATTGTCACCCCTCCCCCTCCCATTTAAAACCCCCTTTACTTCGATTCTAACCCGATCTACCTCACACTTTCATCCACCTCACCCCTCCATCTACCCACCCTCCATCACCCACCCCCCATCTACCACACTCTTTCATCCACCTCACCCCTTCATCTACCTCACCCCTCCATCTACCTCACCCTTTCATCACTCACCCCTCCATCCACCTCACCCTTCCATCTACCTCACACTTTCATCACCTCACCCTTCCATCTACCTCACACGTCATCCACCTCACCCCTCCATCTACCTCACCCTTTCATCCACCTCACCCCTCCAATACCTCACCCCTCCATCTACCTCACACTGTCATCCACCTCACCCCTCCATCTACCTCACCCTCCATCCACCTCACCCTTCCATCTACCTCACCCTTTCATCTACCTCACCCTTCCATCTACCTCACACTTTCATCCACCTCACCCCTCCATCTACCTCACCCTTTCATCCACCTCACCCCTCCATCTACCTCACCCCTCCATCTACCTCACCCCTCCATCTATCCAGCCAATACAACACCCTCTCAATCTTTCCCCCAGAGTGCAGGTGAAGAACAGATAAGACGAGGCTGCATTTGACAACTCCTCCCCCTTCATGTCAGCATTAACGAGACGAGACTTCTTCATTACTAATAACTTCATCATTAGTGCTAACGAGATGATAATGAACCAGCACTCAGGGATAATTAATGTTCATCTCACTACAGTACACACATACACACCCTGCCTTTAATAGAACATCTTTGCAGTAATATTCAGAAACGTCCATGAAATATATTCAGCTAAGGTAGAAAAGCGCTATATAAATGCGATCCATTATTATTATTATTATGATATTAAACATTGACATCAATATTTACTTGTGTTCTAACATTTCTGCGATCTATTTGGTAGGAAAGTAGCCCTGCAGAATGTTCCAGCCATGCCATGATCCAGTCTCTGCACCTATCCCCAGGTCTGCCTATTTAAATGTAACAGGCATCTAATGGGCATCTAATAATATTTGTGATTGATTGTTTCGCCCAATTACCTTTGGCATGTCTCTAATGAGGTCAGAGTGTGTTCAATGCCAAGCTCTCTCCCTACAGAGCGGGTCTGATTAAAAAGGCTTTTTTTTAAAGGCTGTATTTCTGGACTGCTTGTGCCCGTGCCAAAACATGGCATCCCCATCCTGGCACTGGTTCTCCATCAGAACCGTTCTCTGACAGAACCTGGCGGGATAACGAAGAACAACAAACCAAAGCTAAATGATGAATCACCCAGGGGGGGGAACTGATTCAAATCTAAACTAACCCTCTGCGCTCCTCTCTTCCTCTTCTGTGGATGGATGACCAGGATCCATGGAATGGTAGAGCACACACTGGCATTCTCTCTCTCTCTTACACCCACACGCACAGATCAAAATTATATTGAGTGTGTGTGTGTGTGTGTGTTAGGGGGAGGACCTTCATGTCAGCCATTTTAAGTCTTTGATCTTCAGCTTTAATCAGTTTCACTCTCCCTCTTCCACCCCCCCCTCTCTAACCTCCCACCCCCCACCCCTCACCCTACCCACCTCACCTCACCCCTCTCCCTCCCACCCCTCCCACCCCCCCGTGAGGGGCAGTGACATGTGAAGTGGAAAGACGTGGAGGAGGAGGAGAGGCGTGCGCTCCTCCGCTCCTCTTTCCCCTCGCTGCATTCCTGAGCTTCCCTCTGAGGCTTGCATGTAAATAGCTGGGTATGCTTCTGATTAGTCACTACACTCTATAAATGCTCTCTTAAACAGTAACTACTGCTCCTCCCCCCCTGCCAGAGAGCTGCAGCCTGGCAGGCCCGCTCAGGAGAGAGAGAGAGAGAGAGAGAGAGAGAGAGAGAGAGAGAGAGAGAGAGAGGTGCAGCCTGGCAGGCCCGCTCAGGAGAGAGAGAGAGGTGCAGCCTTGCAGGAGAGAGAGAGGTGCAGCCTGGCAGGAGAGAGAGGTGCAGCCTGGCAGGAGAGAGAGAGAGGTGCAGCCTGGCAGGCCCGCTCAGGAGAGAGAGAGAGAGGTGCAGCCTCGCAGGAGACAGAGAGGTGCAGCCTGGCAGGAGAGAGAGAGGTGCAGCCTGGCAGGAGAGAGAGAGAGAGAGGTGCAGCCTGGCAGGCCCGCTCAGGAGAGAGAGAGAGAGAGAGGTGCAGCCTCGCAGGAGAGAGAGAGGTGCAGCCTGGCAGGAGAGAGAGAGGTGCAGCCTGGCAAGAGAGAGAGAGAGAGAGAGAGAGAGGTGCAGCCTGGCAGGCCCGCTCAGGAGAGAGAGAGAGGTGGAAAGAGAGAGGGAGATGGAGGGGGGAGGAGAGAGAGAGAAAGAGGCACAGTGGATGGATGCAGAGACTATGACCAAACATACAGCTCACGTACTGATCCTAACGCAGTGATACTGCATTGAGTCCTGCCGGCTATGTGGCCCAGCTCTGCACACAAACACAAGTACCTTGTCTGATCCATGCTGTGGAGGTACGAGCTGGATGCATGTTACCATGTAAGGCCTGAGTGCTTCACACGGGCCAGAGCGTGAACTAGGGGTCAGTCCCCGAGAGCTCGTTACCTCGGAGTCCTCTTACACTGCATCCCATGAGAGCCTGCATTCATCATGAAATCACCATGCTCCCCCTTGCAAAGCACACACTCCAGCCTCCTATACACACACACACAAACACACACACCTTCCCTATGTCTCCACGGGGCCTATAAGCCACACACTGCTGTGTCTGTTCCCTGTATCCCAAGCTAACCTAGCTAATTCTGTAAATACATGACTTCACTACTCTCAGTGTTTGCACACATCACCCCAATCACCCCTACCTCACTAAGTACACACAGGCCTGAGTACCCCATTATAGTACAATATGGGACTAAACATGTGATTACCTGTGTTTGTTTGGCTTAGGGCAGCTGTGGACGAGGATGGGGAGGGGCCTCTGGGGGTGAGAAGACGAAGAGGGTGAGAAAGAGGAGGACGAAGAGATGGATGGTCGTGAAAAGGGAGATCCGAAAAAAAAGCGTGAATAGAAAAAAGGGGTGATTAAGGGGATATTATTAATATTAACAATCAATTCGAAGAGCCTTCACATCAAGAATGTAATCAGTTATCCTCCAGACTGTTGTAGGATCCTAGAGTGAACTGTGCTGGTTGGAAGAGAGACTGCAGCAGTCTGAGGTACACACACACTGGCATGGCCCAGGTCTCAGAGGGAGGAGGCCAGAGGAAAGCACAGAGCCAATCAGCTCACGGAGACATTTCCTGTACTGGCTTTATCAGATGAAGAGAAGCCCAGGGGCCAATGTCCTGCTTCTCCAACACACACACACAGTTTGCTCTAGTTAAAGAACTCAGTCTTTAGGAATGACATCATGGTGGATGGATGAGGAAGGATGGTGAACTCAGCAGCCGACATCTCCCATGACGCCGAGCATCCAGACCTGGAGGGCAAACAGGAGAGTCTTACCTTATAAGACCACGGAGTCGGAGTCAGGGGAGATCCTGCAACACCGACTATTTAAAGACAGTTTGGGTGAAAACAGCTGGATGTGAAAATAGCCTTTTACTGTGGTTGGCCCTCTGGAGAGAGGCCTACACTGTTGGCAAACTTCTGTCTGAGTGTTTAAGGTGCCTGTTATCAACACTGCCATTCAAGCTATTAGAGTGTTGGGCGTTGAGAAACGAGTTCACTTTGTCTTGAGGGGAATACAAATATGTTTTCATAACCAGCCTAGTCTAAGCCCCGAAACCTTTCCAATGAATGCCCCTGAGCTACAGTTTTCAGGCTTTAGCTCACCGAGCTAATTGACTTCCAGAACAACTGACTTTGAACCCTCTTAATCAAGTACAAGTGAATACTGACAGCCTCCGCCCATATCACCCAGGAGGGAACCTGGCTGCTACTCTACAGGACCATCAGCACTGCAGGAACATGAGAACCCATCCTGGCACTGGTTCTGATGCAGAACTGTTCTCTGGCAGAACCGAGCTGGATAACGAAGAACAACAAACTAAAGCTAAATTACAGAGAGAGGAATTTCCATCAGAGGAAAGATATGAAAAAAGAAAGTGAGAGGAATTTTTGATTTGATTTATATATTACTAACCAAACATATGAAAGCCTCTAGTTGCACATTTGAAGGAACCTAAATAAATAGAATATCTAGTTTCAGCTCGAGCCAGTTCTGACTTCACAAACAAGGAATGCCCTGATTTGCCCACTTATTGAACGACACCCAGTTCAGTGTTCCACGGATCCCGTCTATTCCACCCTGAATCTGCTCCAACCTCACCATATTATTGAACTTAGTGTGCGGTTCTGGGTACAGTGCATTCAAATTACATGCTATTGGATTCAAAGGCTGAGCAGGCTGGAGAGGACAGAAAGGGAGTATGCTACCATGGCCTCCATCCAGCGCTCGCTCCCTCGCTCTCCAGCTGCCTGTCAATCAAAATATGTTCAGAACAGAACCTAAAGAATAGGAATGTGAACACGTTCTCCTGTGACCTCTCGGTGACAGAACCTTCCAGTGAAAGCTACTTATGTCACGGGTATGGTGAGGACCCAAAAGCAGCACAGGCAGACAGGTCCAGTGGTGGGCTGTGTAGCCGCAGAGCCGAGCAGGTGTGTAACCAAGAGGGGATAGGCGAAACTCGTGGTCGAAGACAGAAGGCTGAGGTAATATCCAGGAGATCGGTCAGGCAGGATAGTCAGAGGCAAGCAGGGTCGGAACCGGGAGATCAGGCAGAAAATCGCTGGAGAGTCTGGTGCAAGCATCGAGAACAATCTGGCAATGAGTGAGAGTGGAGCTGGAGCTTAAATGCAGCCAGAGCAGAGCAGAGAGCACAGGTGAGTGGAGTTGGCTTAATGAGAGGGGTGTGTCTGATTGGCAGATTGAAGCAGGCAGGTGCAGAGTGGTGAGGCAGAGCTGAACTGTGACAGAACCCCCCCCTCAAGGGACGGCTCCCGACGTCCCAAGAAGAATGGACCAAGCCGGGTGGGAGGCGGGGGGCCCGGAGGAGGGCTAATACTCGTCCGAGAGTCCAGCGTCCATCTCCACCTCCCTGGTCCCAGGGAGGGTGTCGTTGTCGTTCGGGGACTCCGACGGAGGATGTGGTCTGGGTCTGGATGTCTGAGTGAGGTTGCGTCGATGGAAATCCCTGATGAGGGTGTGGTCCAAGATGTCCCTCGCAGGGACCCAGGACCTTTCCTCAGGGCCGTAACCCTCCCAGTCCACCAAGTACTGGAATCCCCTCCCACGCCGGCGAGACTGCAGGAGGCGACGGACAGTGTAGGAGGTACCTCCATCGATGAGGCGAGGAGGCGGTGGAGGCGGCGTGGCAGGAACCAGGGCGCTCTCTCGGACCGGTTTTACTTTGGAGACATGAAACGTGGGATGAACTCGCATGGTTCTAGGAAGTTTGAGCCTCACTGCCACCGGGTTGACGACTTCCTGGATCTCGAACGGGCCGATGAAGCGGGGAGCCAGTTTCTTGGATTCCACCCGGAGGGGAAGATCACGGGTGGAGAGCCAAACTTTCTGACCCGGTTGGTAGTCTGGGGCCTTGGAGCGGTGGCGATTGGAGGCCGCGGTGTAGCGGTCAGCGGCCCGGAGTAGAGCCGCCCGGGCTCGGGTCCAGGTCCTGCGACAACGGCGGATGAAGGCCTGGACAGAGGGGCAGGATGCTTCTCTTTCAAGTGCAGGAAAAAGCGGTGGCTGGAACCCATAGGTGCACTCAAAGGGGGAGAGACCGGTGGCGGAGCTGGTCAAGGTGTTGTGGGCGTATTCTACCCATAGAAGCTGTTCGGACCAGGAAGTAGGGTTTTGGGACGTCATGCAGCGTAGTGCCGTTTCCATCTCCTGATTCTTGCGTTCGGTCTGGCCGTTGGACTGGGGGTGGTACCCCGAGGACAGGCTGACGGTGGCTCCCAGGAGCGAGCAGAACTCCCTCCAGAATACTGAGGCAAACTGGGGACCTCGATCAGAGACCACGTCCACTGGGATGCCGTGGAGACGGATGACGTGGAGGAGAAGTAGTTTAGCCGTCTCTTTGGCAGATGGAAGTTTGGGCAGGGGCACGAAATGTGCCATCTTGCTGAACCGATCTACCACCGTAAGGATAGCAGTGTTGCCGCTGGATGGTGGTAGACCGGTGACGAAGTCCAAGGAAACGTGCGACCAGGGACGATGAGGTACAGGCAGAGGATGTAGAAGACCGGCAGGGGCATGGTGAGCCGGCTTGTGCTGGTTGCAGGTGGGACAGGCATTGACGAACTCCCGAATGTCCTCATCCAGTGATGTCCACCAGAACCGGCGCTGCACAACGTCCTTGGTCCGATGGATCCCTGGATGACAGGTGAGTTGAGTGCTGTGGGCCCATTGAAGAACCTCGGATCGGAGGTCAGGCGGGACGAACAGACGGTTGGGAGGGCAAGCGCTGGGTCCGGGCTGGTCTTGGGCGGCGGTCCTGACCCTCTCCTCGATCTCCCAGGTGAGTGTGGCCACCAGACGGGAAGAAGGCAGGATAGTGTCTGGGTCGGCCCTGTCCCCCTCCTTTTCCAAGAACTGACGGGACAGGGCGTCGGGCTTGACGTTGCGGGACCCCGGTCGATAGGAGAGGGAAAAGTTGAAGCGGGTCAGGAAGAGTGCCCATCGGGCCTGGCGGGAGTTCAGTCTTTTAGCGGACCGGAGGTATTCAAGGTTCTTATGGTCCGTCCATACCAGAAACGGCAGTTTAGTCCCCTCGAGCCAGTGTCGCCACTCTTCTAAGGCCAACTTGACGGCGAGGAGCTCTCGGTTCCCAATGTCATAGTTCCTCTCTGCCGGGGTCAAACGTCGGGAATAGAAGGCGCAGGGGTGCAACTTCTGGTCGGAGGCCGCTCTCTGGGACAAGACGGCCCCCACTCCTAGGTCGGAAGCGTCCACCTCGACCACGAACTGCCGTTCAGGGTCCGGCATTTGGAGGATGGGGGCAGAGGTGAACCGTGTCTTCAGGGCCTGAAAAGAGTCATTGGCGGCCGTGGACCAGAGGAAGGGCACCTTGGAGGAGGTAAGAGCTGTGAGGGGGGCCGCCACCGAACTGTAGCCCCTGATGAACCTCCGGTAAAAGTTGGCGAAGCCCAGGAAGCGTTGAAGCTGCTTGCGGGAATCAGGGGCGGGCCAAGTGGTGACGGCAGAAACCTTGGCTGAGTCCATCTCCACGGTCCCTCTCCCTACGACGTACCCCAGGAAGGAGACAGACGAGACGTGAAACTCACACTTCTCGGCTTTAACGTACAGGGAGTTTTCCAGGAGACGTTGGAGGACCTTCTGGACGTGATGCACATGTTCCTCTCTGGAGCGGGAGAAGATCAGGATATCATCGAGGTACACGAAGACGAACCTGTTGAGCATGTCCCTGAGCACGTCATTAACCAAGGCCTGGAAGACAGCAGGAGCGTTGGTGAGGCCGAAGGGCATCACCAGGTACTCGTAGTGACCGGTGGGGGTATTGAACGCCGTCTTCCACTCGTCCCCCTCGCGGATCCGGACCAGGTGATAAGCGTTGCGCAGGTCAAGCTTGGTGAATATGGTGGACCCCTCTAGGAGCTCGAAAGCAGAGGAGACGAGAGGCAGGGGGGTACCGGTTCTTGATAGTAATGTCATTTAATCCACGATAATCAATGCAGGGGCGGAGTGTCTTGTCTCTTTTCTCTACGAAGAAGAAACCGGCTCCAGCCGGAGACGAGGAGGGGCGGATGATGCCCGCCGCTAGACCATCGGTGATATATGTCTCCATCGCCCCCCTCTCAGGAACGGACAGGGAATACAGACGTCCTCTGGGCGGCGTGGCACCGGGCTGGAGGTTAATGGCGCAGTCATAGGGCCGATGTGGGGGAAGGGAGGCTGCCTTGGCCTTACTGAAGACCTCCCTGAAGTCCAGATACTCAGCCGGGACCCCCAGCACATCGGTTGAAGAACTGGTCCCGGCAGAAGGTTGTGGTGCGGCGACTTGCTTGAGGCAGACCTGGTGACAAGATGAACTCCACCCCAGGATCGCCCCTGTGGTCCAATCGAGGTGTGGATTGTGACGTCGGAGCCATGGGAACCCCAGGAGGAGAGGATGACGAGGAGAGTGCAGGATGTGAAACTGGAGTGTTTCATGGTGGTTCCCGGAAATTAACATCCGTATTGGCGCTGTCATGTGGGTCACAGTACCCAGAAGTCGGCCATCCAGAGCGTTGGTGGAGACTGGAGCTGGCAGAGGAATCCGACCGACACCCAGCTGCTGAGCTAGGTTAGAGTCCATAATGTTGGCATCAGAGCCAGAGTCAATGAGTGTGGCGAGGGTCTGGGATCCCTCAGGCAGTAGCAGGCGGACCTGACACAGGGATCGTGAGCTGGGGGAGGAGCTAGATGTATGACTCACCAGGAATTCCTCCCCTCCTGGTGAGCCCGACCTTTTAGTGGACATCGGGGAACAAAGTGTCCCGCTTGGCCACAATACAGGCAGAGATTCCCCTCGCGGCGTCTCCTCCTTTCTTCAGGAGTAAGGCTGGCCCGACCAACCTGCATGGGTTCAGGCTCCCCTGAAGACCGGCTGCCAGAAGGCGTCGATACCCCGGAAGCCGCTGGTG